>JAUZSZ010000101.1:2714041-2725263 GCA_034780575.1 Labeobarbus marequensis | reverse complement strand
CAGATTTTCAAATAGTTGTATCTCAGCCAAATATTGTCCGATCCTAACAAACCATACATCAATGGAAAGATTATTTAAGCAGCTTTCAGATAAATTATAAATCTCAATTTTGAAAAATTGACCCTTACAGCTGGTTTTGTAGTCCAGGGTCACATACACAGCACATATATCCTTTTACCTTAAAGGAATAGTTCACTTAAAAAAGGAAAATTTATTGAAAATTTACTCACCATCCAAGATGTAGATGAGTTTGTTTCTTCATCAGATTTGGAGATATTTTGCATTACATCACTTGCTCACCAATCGATCCTCTGCAGTGAATGTGATTCTGACTAAATTTTCAGCAAAATTTCATTTCTGGGGTGAACTATTTCTTTAAAGCTAATTAGTAGTGTTTTCAAGTTAGTCATCGCTGTTATTTTTTCTTAATATTTTAGGCTAGTGATTAAAAACAAACTTCTGACACTAAATATTTAACTGCAGCATGTAATTCACCTTTGCGAAAAAGCACACTTTAGCATTTAACTTTTTGAACAGAGCACTTATTAATGAAATAATAGATTTTAAAACAATATACTTACAGTAAGTTAAAATAAACTGATTGTAATGTTTTTGGACACTTAATAAAATAAAATAAAAATGTATTGTAGTTTGATATTAAATGCAGTTAACTGAACTTTAGCGTGTTATTTGGACCCACTTAAGTAGGACTTTGTGTAATTTCATAAATACTTCTATTGCCTTTAAAATATGGTTAAAGTGTACTAGGATTGACAAGCATTTATGGTAGACTAAAATATTGTTTAATATAATATCTATTGAATCTTGTATGTCATGTATTTAAATATATGTAATTACACATTCCACAAGTTGTAGTTTAATACATTTAAAATATATTAACTTTAAATGTAATACTTAATAACACTACAGTTAAAATTATAATCAAGTACTTTAGATGTTAGGAAGTATTTTGTATGCAAATAAGTGTACTTTAAACATTTAAATATAAACATTAAGTATAAATGCACTTTAAAATAAAACTTTGAATTTGACATTTTTTTCCAAGTGACTTTTTTGAACCTGTACTTAAGTGTGTTAATTAAATATATAGTCATCAAAGTCTGCCTTTTTTAAGTGCACTTGATTGGCCATTAATGTTATATTATCTGCAAGTACACTCTTAAACATAAAGGTGCTTCATGATGCCATAGAAGAAACTTTTAAAAACGTAAGCAAGCGATGCTTCTTTGTGGAACCCAAAATGATTTCTTCTATGGCATCGCTTGAAGAACCTTTTGAAGCACCTTTATTAAGAGTATAAAGTTAACTATTTTAATTACAAGTGCACATTCAATACAGTTAAGCACACTTGTTTGTCACTCATTCTGGACAGATACAGATGTGAATTATTCCTCAGATGTTGGCTTTACTATTGCTGATAGCAATGAACTAACACCATAAACCACTAAAAAAAATTGTTTCTCATTTTTAGAAGGGAATAAAGTCATTATTTAGTATCTTTATGAGCTAATTTTCCTTGTGAGTACATCTCAGTGGGTCATTTTCAGCAACTGTGTACAGCTGGATTATACACAGAGAGAGTCTTTTAGAAGATGTCTTGAAGTTTTTGCACATATCAGTGCAGCCTGTGACCTCATTCTACCAATCACAACATTAACCTCAGATGCTGTTCTGTAACTCTTTTGCTCCTTCTTTTTCTTTTACAGGAAGAAAGCTGTGGAGATGGAGCTGGCAAAGTGTAAGATAGACATCATGTCTTTGAACAGTCAGCTGTTGGATGCGATACAGCAGAAACTCAACCTGTCTCAGCAGTTAGAAGCCTGGCAGGTTCGTTTCGCTCGCACACATCGGTGCACGCAAAACCCCTCGGACCTCAAGTCAGATCAACCTGAAAGAGAATGGTCCGTCAAAAAACTGATGTGCACAAAAAGTGCTCTCTTTCAGCAGCCTGCGTATCTTTGTTAACATTAAGTAATAAAAGTACAACTATTGTTTGTTAGATCAGGACCATTGATTAATATTAACAGATGTAATTATTGAAATTATTATCATCATCATTATAGATTAATAAATGCTTTACAGGTATTTTTCATTGTTATTTCATGTTAACTAATGTTAACAAATGGAACCTTATTGTAAAGTGTTACAAAAAATGTATAATATAAATAAATAATAAAAATGACAAAACCCCCCCAAAATGACTAAATGTTAAAAATGAAAATAAAAACAGAAAATATAAAAATCTATTTAAAAAACTATACTAGTGTATCAATGATGCTGAAATAACCCTGACTTTACTTACTACTGAACTACTGAATGATTTTATTCTGAAAACAAAAAACAAAAAACAATATATGTAAAAGACATTACATAGATAGTCTTTTAAAATAGAATATATATTTTTATATATGGTAAAGCAAATTTATAGCATTTGTATAAATATATATTTTTGTCTGTTACAATTATTAACACTTTATTACAGTCAAGAATATAATAATGCTCAATCCAGTTTCCTCTAAATTATGAATTTGCAATAGAAGATCATGTTCAGTATTACTTGGGGCACCACTTTCATCAGAAATGAAGTATTTATGTTATCATAACGTCAGCTATATATAATTAGGTAATCAATGGGGGTTTGTTTGTGGTTCAAAATGGCTTTTTGTCAAACAAAGTGGCCATCAGGCATCAGAGGGTTAATTACAACAGAACTGCATGCTTGCAACGCCTTGGTCAAGGAATCAAGTCTGCATCTGTGTATTTGGTTAGAGTATGTTTCACATTACATTTGAACTAGAAGCAAAAAATGCATATTAGAAACAAATGCAAAGGTAAACATCTGGTTTATTGTGCTAACATAAGATGGTAACCCTCGTTCTGTGAAAAGACTGGCAGATCTACCAGAAATATTAATTAACACTAACCTCAGTAACAGTAAATTAGCTTTTTATGATGCTGAACTGTAAAGAATAGCAGCGGTCAGCCTCTGTCTCTCTGTCTGCTTTTCTCTGATAGATCCCTGATGGATAAAAATCATTTCCAGACATAGTTTCAAAGGGAAATACATCATGTTACAGATGTCAAACGGGTGCAGTTTCATGTTGACTTGAACTCTTTGTTGAGTGTATGAATGTGTGTCGTCTGTTCCTCTCAGTTCAGTCTTCCTCGTAGTGTATCAGACATCAGTTCTGTCTCTCTTTCTCACCCGTATCCCCAGTGTGTGTGTGTTTAACTCTTAGCTTCCCTTCTCTCTGTCCCGCCTGCAGTTTGCCTCCTCAGGGCTGTTCACTGTGTGGCTCTTGTGGTTTCTGATCTAGTGGCCTTTCTCAGCTTCCATACAGACCCCTTCTCCCCTATGGTAACTCCCTCCTGCCTTAGAGGTGAGCTCGGCTTCACCGTCGAACCCGTATCCATGTTCATGAGGTCACGAGGTCACCGTTCATGTCATCGTGCTGTGGTTCTTCACCTGTTCTTCAGGCCATTTTCACACTAGAACAAACATCAAAACCATTAGAACCTTTCTGGTGTCTTCTCATCAATGGTTTTGTGAAAAAAGACCAGCAGTGTGTTTTTTTAGTACTATTTACATATTTAATAGTATTTATTAATATTTTGAATTAGCTTTTACTTTTTTTCCAATTTTAATTTTAGTTTAGGCTTTAGTAATTTTATGTGTTTTTGTCATTTTCATTTGTTTTTAATTGGCCATTTTAATTGGCTATGTGCTTCTGTCACTTTTATTAGTTTATATATATATATATATATATTTCTGTATAGCTTTATTTTTATTTCAGTTTTAGTTTTAGTAATGTTTTTGGGGTCTTCTCTTAAATGTGAAAATAGATCGAGATGGGTGTCAAGAAGGCAACAGTTGTTGTTTTTTTCGTTTCATTGTGTTTATTTTTCATTATATTATTTTTATAGTGTTTATTAATAGTTTGAATTAGCTTTTATTTTTATACTTTCAGTTTTAATTAGATTTTATTTGTCAGTTTTATTTTTTCTATATAGCTTTAATTAATTTTATTTTTACTTTAGTTTTAACAATGTTAGTACTTCAAATTTATACGTCAGACAGTTGCCAAGGCATTTCTAATTTTCGTTTAAGATGTTTAGGTTTCATTTTTTCATAAAATATTTCTATTTAAATTTATTTTGAACAGTTTTAGTTTTGTTAACAATAACAACACCGGAAGGGGACTGAGTTCTGGTTCAGACCAAACAGTGCAAAAGTGTGAAAACGGGACTCACGTTCATCCATTCTCACTCACCTCAAACTGTGTCGGTGGCTCTGTTCCGTCTTCAGATGAAGCCCTGATGTCTGTTTCTCTCTCTCAGGATGATATGCACAGAGTTATCGATCAACAACTGATGGATAAACACCAGGAGGAGTGGAAGGATCCTCCATACTCCTTCAACGGGTCACGAGGAGGAGCTCCATCCAGACGAGCGCATCGCCTCTCGGACGGAGACAAGCGCCTCTTTTCGTTCTTCAAGAAGAACTGAGATTATCTGAAGACATGGAGGAAGACAGTGTGAGAACAGACGTGAGAAAAGGGTACAACAAACGACAAAGAAAGTCTAAATCACCAGAGCAGTGGTTCTCAACTCGTTTTGCTCAAGACAAAAATGAACAAAAAAATCTTTCAAATCAAAGACTGAAATGCATTAATTAGTTGCGTTGATGCACTCACAAAAATATTTAGATTCATGTTTTTGAATTGCATATACATTTTTTTTATCCATTTGGATTGCACAGTTTTAACAAACTAATAATAAACATAAAACAGGTAAGATTCCTATAATTGTACTAATAAACTGAATGTGCTTAAAATACACAATACCAGGTTAATATAGTCTCAGTCTCATAGATTTGAACTGAATATTGCTTTTTCCACAGCCGTATTTCAGCCGTTTTCATACTTTTTAATGGAATGTATTGAATTGTTTTCACAACGAATAGATTTGTGCTGATTCAAATCAATTTGGATAAATACATTCTTAATGTTTATTAACTAAGATAGATTAATTAGATAATAATACATTTAAAAACATTATATAATATCTATATAATAGATATTTTGAGTGCAGAAGTCCTGTTTGTTTTGTACAAGTATGCATCACATTCGTTTATTGAATTGATGAGAAATTTATAAACCTGTTTATTGTGTATTTAAAGCTCATTCAGTTTACTTGTACTATTATAGAAATATGACCCATTTCATTTTCGTATGACTGACAAATATGCATAAGTTTATTACTTTATGTTCAAATTGTGTAATCCAAACAGTTGATGCAAATACATAAATCTTAGGCATAAGTATTTTGGTAACACTTAAAACAGGTCATAATTATGCCTTGTAATGCACCTTACAATGCATTGACAATGCATCTCATGAATAATTGTAATCACAGTTAATACATTATAATACTTATCTATTCATTGTAGAAAGTAAAAAGCATTAAAACACAAGACAAAACAAATCTTCAAATATTACAATGCATATTAACTTTGGTGGCAATCATTTTTGAAAAGATGCATTAAAACATGCATCATGAATACCTTTATTAATGCATTATACGTAACGGTTACAAGTAAAGTGTTACCATTGTTTTTTTAATGCATCGATAATAATAATAATTAAAAAATGCTCTCAACACCCAATAATTGACTGTAAAAATACAAATTTTGGGTCATGAGCTACCGGTTGAGACCACTGCGCTGACAGACTGAGGTCTCTGATGGCTTTGAGCCGTTTTGCACTTTATCTGTACCCACAATCCTCCCTCAGAAAGTGGAATAGAAATCTTACGAGACACGGCTGCGTCAGGGTCTGTTCAACAGGGTTCCCAGAATTCTCCAGTCCTATCAGAGGTCCGTTTCCCCTGCGAGTGGCTCGGAAAGCTTCTCCTCACCTCACTGCCAGAGATTCACGGAGGCACATCCGCTCACCGACAAATCACGGCATTCGCTAGAGACTCAACTCAGGATGAACCGGACTTCAAACGGTTCAGGACAAAGGTTTCAGCATCACGATGTAGTTTCAGGCCCAGGCGGAATCTGTGGACGTCTTGTGCATTTTCGGCACTGATTTTGCGATAAAATATGAGCGTTACTGCAGTACTATTGAAGATACGAGGGGGGTGTAGCATGACGCGAATGGCATAAATCGGCAGAAATTTGTCCGTTTCGGACACAGATTGGGTGTGGGCCTGATTATAGATGATGTTTGAACGCTGCAACTTTAAAATCAGAAACAGCTACAGACTTCTGCTCTTGGGTTCATTCACAGAGGCATTGCGTGTTAAAAAAAGAACTAATGAATGGAATTAACTTTCTAACAACAACATGAATACTATATCAAATGAACTTTCAGCAGCTGCTTAGAATCAAAAACGTATAAAAGCACGCAGCATATACAAATAACAATGCAACAGGAAATTATTAGCGCAAATGCATCGTGGCTATTTTATCAAACGTACCTGCTTGTTTTTTAGCACTTTTCTGGAGAAAATGTCCTCAGGCTGCTTGATAATAAATTTCAGGCCATCTGCATCACAATCTGATACGAATGAACCAAAGAGCAGAAGTGTTGAGTTGTAACTTGTAGACTGTGTCTGAAAAACTGCATTGAAAATAAGGTTTACACGCATACAAACAGTATAAATCAGAGAGAAACATCAAACCGAAGACACCATTAGACGATACTCACTATTAGAAAATCTCAGGCCTCAGAGATGCATTGAAACTGCGGTTGTGTTCAGAATCAAATACTAGTGTACTGTGCCATATACTACATACAGTATTTTAAAAGACAAATAATGTGACGCTGTAGGCAGAAGGTAACAATATTTCAAACAGTTGGCAGTTGCCAAAGATGTCATTTTTAACTACACCAAGTAAAGTCTGTAAAAAATAGGGCACAGTGTACTGTGTTAACTGACTTAACAGATAATGTCCTGACAGAAAATCACCAGTACCTTTTCCCAATTTTTTTTTTTCTACAGTGTAGAAATGTTAAAAATCATAGTTGATATTACTTCCGGTTCAAAAATACTGCATGCATAGTATGACTACACTCTCAGAACAAAAAAAGGTACAGAATTGTTACTGGGGCGCCGCATTAACAGACAAATCTAAAAGGTATGTTTAAAGGTAAAGGTACATCTTTGTACACCCCTAAATGGTACATTATGGTATTAGTACCTTAAAAGGCTTAGACATAGGTATTAGTAGCTTTTGAAAGGGCACCACCCCAAGCGACAGTCCTGTAGCTTTTATTTCTGAGAGTGTAGCATGCTAGTATGTTATTCTGAACACCGCCCAGGTCATTTCTAGTGTGTACTTCCTCCAGCCTATGAGAATGAAGGGAGCACTTGTGTCCTGATCGTGAGCCGTAATCGGGTGTGTTTTCTGTCTCGTGTTCGGTGTGTGTGTGTGTGTGTATGTGTGTGTGTTTTTTGGGTTCAGTCAGTGAAAGTCAGGCGGATTTTGAGCAAAGCTATGCAGCTGTCGTCTTCGTTCTCGCAGAGGTGATTTTTGGTTCAGAGAAACCCAAAGAGTGATTTGTTTTATACGTACACAGACACAAACAGGTTTGGAATATTAAAAAAAAGGAATCAATATATTTGTAAATGTATAACTTTTGAATGATAAATCGACTTTTTTAGAACAATCTCCATGTAAGTGCTTGTCTGTCATGTTGTCTGGTTTGTAAGTGTTTCTGGAGGATTTGCTGGAATCGCTGTCTGATTAGAACTGAATGTAAACCATCTTAAAACTCTCAGTCCAGACCCAATACATCACACTGCTCCATTAGTAATTCTGTACTGATCCTGATCAATGTGAAATAAGATGACTGATCCGGTCTGCAGGAGAGGTACTACAGGTCAATAGGGCAGAAGTTTCATTTTATCAAATTTATATGCAGTGTTAGATTAGTTACTGTAAAAAAGTAATTCGTCACTAGTTACAAATGACATCTTCAACAGTGTAATTAAATTACTAATCACTGTCTCTAAAAAGTATTGAATTACTCATTACTTTCTAAATCCCATTTGTGACCCTGGACCACAAAACCAGTCTTAAGTCGCTGGGGTATATTTGTAGTAATAGCCAAAAATACATTGAATGTTTCAAAATTATCCATTTTTCTTTAATGCCAAAAATCATTAGGTTATTAAGATCATGTTCCATGAAAATATTTTGTAAATTTCCTACCGTAAATATATTAAAACTTAAAAAACATTTTTGATTAGTAATATGCATTGCTAAGAACTTAATTTGGACAACTTTAAAGGAGATTTTCTCAGTATTTTGATTTTTTTGAACCCTCTGATTCTAGATTTTCAAATAGTTGTATCTTGGTCAAGTATTGTCATATCCTAACAAACCATACATCAATGGAAAGCTTATTTATCCAGCTTTCAGATGATGTATAAATCCCAATTTCGAAAAATTGACCCTTATGACTGGTTTTGTGGTCCCTGGTCACATAATCATCCTCGAACAGTTGAACAATAAAAGGACAGACATGAAACTAAATTTGCATAAAAATTAGCATTCTTGAACTGGCCTAATTATTTAAAGGGAGAAGGTTACATTAAAAACATATTTTAACATTAGAAGTTCAATTTTGATGCTAAATCCACTAAAGTCAGAAGTTTCGTACATCAAAAGTAACTCCAATTGACTTGTAGAAGAAAAATGAAAGGATTACAGAAAGTAATCTCTTGCTTTTTCGTGAGAAAAGTAATTCAATTACAGTAATTTTTTACTTAGTAAAACATTACACCAAACACTATAAATATTCAATATGATATATCACCATAGTAACTTTTTAAAACAGAAATTTGAACAAATACACTTATTATAATCAAAGTGATTTTAGAAACACAACTCCAGTGGTTGATTTTGTGGCAATTGTCAGAATATTTCAGAAAATTCATCCATAAAAAATATTCTTGTCCTCTTCTAAAGGATAAAATTCCTCTAAAATGCTTATTAAAATGGCTCATAAAATCCACTGACATTTAAATATCACTGAAGCAAAATCTCACTTCCATTTAATTCACTCCAATTACATTTAATGCCACTTTAGAAAACTACATTTGAAAGATCCAAACGTATATGACAAAGGTGATTTAAAAAGGATCAGATGTTGCTGATTATTTTGGATGTTTTCATTAGTGCCTGTAGGGCTTCTCCTGTCTGACGACGGATGAATGAAACACGCTGTTATATTAGCAGTGGTTGAAATCTTCCAGACAGCAGTCGAATCGCTCCACATCTCTCTTCTGTTGTTCTGTATGTAAAACATTTCAAAATGTCACTTCTTTAGATTCTTTTCTTGCGTTTCACATACTGTTCTGTAATTGTCTCGTTACATCGCCTTTGTACTGCTTTCCTTTTGTCATTTAAACACTGTTTTTGCAAGTCTCTCCTGTCTGTGTCTTAAATCTGTGCAAGCTGCTGTTGTGAATGTGTTTTTCCCACAGTCATCTCCCATTTCTACAAAAACTCTCTGTAAATGTCACTAGTGGCTCAAACAAGCACTACTAGTTACTTTATCAGTAGTTCTTCATGCGTGTGAGTGGATGTGCATGTCTTTCTATGTATATTTCATTCATGAGACAAAACAAGTTGCTTGAATATGATCACTGGACGTTCGATAAATTATTTTAATAGAAATATTGAGTATTAAGCAATTCTATCCTGATCCTGTTGGTCTGATAAGCTTATTTTACTTAGAATAAATGGGCTGGGAAACAGATTAATAAAAGAGGGAGAGTTCAACAGCTATCCGAGTAAATAATATTGTATAAAGCAAATATGAATGGTTCTCACCAGCCTCATTAGTGCCAAGTTTCTTTCCTTAAATGCACTTTCTGAAAATCAACATGCTAAAAACATACATAATCTACTCAAAACACTATCTTTGCAGTAAATCTCAAAAACGGCTGCTAAAATACAACTTCATATCAACATGAACCTCACTACATTTATAGTCAAAATGACACACTTAAGTGAATTATTCATGCCGATTAAATGATGTTATTTCTTTGAATAAAACAAGAAGTGACTTAAAGCGAATTATCACAGCTAATATATGGCATTTTGTAAGATTCTTCACTTCCAGACAAAGACTGCAGGCAAAAGTGTATGTATCTGTACATTTGTAAGTAATAACGTGTAAATAAGGCAGATTTTATACTTTCAATAAGGTGTTTGTTGTTTATACTCATAGTAAGTTCGATCCGGTCTGTTTTTATAATGATCAAATTCTTATTTTTCCAACAGATTACTTTAAAATGCCAGATTATTAACAAACGCAGACATAAACGTATGTCCGTGTTTAAAAAGCTTCCAATGTCTTGACGTGGAACGCACTGTGATGTATCGGAATAAAAAAAAAATGCAAAAGTTTCTCAATCATCAGAAATTCCAGTAATAAAACTGAAGAATTGTTGCAGTCCTGCAATAAACATTGAGAAGAAAGAGCAAAGCTTGTAAACAAATGTGCAACGTGATGCTTAATAAAGACAAGGACAAACATGCTTGTGTCAAATATTCATTCTCAAAATATTTATTAATGGTTTAATTCATAAAGGGGAGGTCCACTATACATGTCTTTTCTCCAGTGTATAATATAACCACAGCTGAAAAAGTGTTTCAACCAGCAGAGTTTGCATGGACATGTGCTAATATGTCAAATGTGAACGCATATGCACACATGTGATGAACTGAAGTCACATGACTGGGTTAAAATTGGCTCATAGCACAGCCAGGGCTTGTGGTGTGTTTTGGCTTTCTGAATTAATACAAATCATGAAAATACTTCTATTGGTGAATCTCACAAAACCGCTCAAAAACTAATTTTAGATATTAATAAATGATACAAAATGAAGGTCATCTTAGGTTTCTTAATCTTTTTCTATGCTTTGCATATTTCAGTTTTGAAGCATTTATATCATTGTAGTATTTGTTTCTAAATTCACTACATTACAGTAAAAAAAAAATCTCTGCAAAAAAACAATTTTTACATCAACACTGTACTGCAAAAAAAAAAAAAAAAAAAAAAACCCTTAGTATTGCTGTCTTGTTTCTAGTAAAAAAAATATCTACAAATTCTTAAATTAAGATGCATTTACTAGATAAGCAAAATTACGTAAGATATTTATTAAATTAAGTGCCTTTTTGA
>JAUZSZ010000101.1:2220029-2232432 GCA_034780575.1 Labeobarbus marequensis | reverse complement strand
ACATCTTATTGGACCATGAAATTAATACACAGCTATAAATTATTCACTATTGTGAGGCCTTTTATCTGACTGTATCGCTTAGAAATCGTGGAGTGCAGGCGTGTTGACAATGCAGATCTGGACGGGAGCACGACTTCTCGTTTGTTACACTTTGAACATTAAATTTAACAAGCTGCAGTGCAGCTAACACAAACTTTATCATAAAACAGGCTCTATGACCCAAGACCATTAAATGGCTCAACTTGGCAACGTGTCCCCGGGGTTATTCTATTATAGCCTCCTGCGAAGAGAACAGACCCCAGTAATTTATAATACCTGAAGGCTCATGTATTTTATCTCTCAATTCATGAGCAGGCAGCAGAATTCTCAGGCTTCATCTCATATCTGTGTTGACGCTAAATATGTGAATGGCCTGTATACTAGCCTTGGAAGAAAGGGGATGGAAGTGTCAGCAGAATAATGGGATAGTATATTTTGTTCTTGTTGCTTCTGAGCAGCTGATGCAGTTTTATGATTGTGTTGGAGTGAAACCACTCTAGTACTTGTGAGAAACACTGGGTATTCTGCTGAAGCAAGTTACTTTACATTAAAAAGAGGCTTTGTGAATAGACTACATATTCAAATCTGGCTTGCATCATTTCCTGATGCTCTACATCACTTTCTGTCCTGTCTTCACTGTCCTATGTAGCAAAAAGCAAAAAGTACAGAGTAGGGCACATAAAGAGGCAATTTCTTATGTATGTATTTATTTATTTTCTCACCAATGGATCCTCAGCAGTGAATGGGAGCCATCAGAATGAGAGACCAAACAGCTGATAAAAACATCACAATAATCCACAAGAAATCCACATGACTCAAATCCATCAATTAACATTGTGTGAAGTCAAATTGTGTGCATGTTTTTAAGAAAATTTAAATATAGAGATAAAAAAAAAATGCTATGCAATGCTACATTTCTTGTCATCTACATCTTGGATTGCCTGAGGGTGAGTAAATTTCTCATCAAATTGTCATTTTTGGGTGAACTATTCCTTTACAGTGCACCAAGTCATATTTTCCACTATAAAGTTATCTTTAATTTAATAGTTAGCACTTTACAATAAGGTTCTATTTGTTAACATCATTTAACTGTATAAATTAACATGAACTAACAAATAATAATACTTTTACATCGTTTATTAATCCCAGGTTATTTCAACATTTACTAATACATTTTTCAAATCAAAAGCTGTATCTGTAAATATTATGTAATGCACTGTGAACTAACATGAAAGAACAATTGCACTTTTATTAACAAAGATAAATAAAATGTAAGAAATACATTGCTCATGTTAGCGAATGCATTAACTATGAGACCTTACTGTAAAGTGTTAACATTTAATGCTATATTTTTATTTTGGAAAAATGATTCAGTGACCCAAATAGCATTTTGCACATGAATGAAATCTGATGTATAACCACCTGCCCAGCTCACTCTGCAGCTCCAGCATGTACTTGTGACACTGGCGGTAATACATCGCCTGCGCTTCCACAAACTCACACAAGCAGCGCAGGTGATTCACCTGCGCAGACAGAAAAGAGGTCCTGTCACTTTAAAACCCATAGCATGCTGTGCAAACACAGGCTGCACTTCATTTGTTTGCATGAGGATAATAGATATTTACACAGTCTTGGCCTACAGATATTTACAGTCTTTTGAACAATGATTTAACAATGTTTTGAAATGCTATTCTCTGAACTTCAAAGCATCCATTTTGAAGGGTTATTATGAAAGCCTTAACCCTCATTGTCAGGATGGGCTTAATCAGTTTAAAGTGGCTTGTTTGCATAATGTTATACTATTCAAACCTACGCTTCTGCTCAGGTGTGTAGCGTGTCTTAATGCAGCATGCATGTAAAAACGACTCACGTGCGTGCTGCTGATGCCCTCCAGGAGCAGTCTGGTGACCTCAGCCTGTCTGTCAAACTCTGTCTGAGCAACACGCAATTCATGCTCCGCCTGCATATGACAGAAAATGAATCCAAAATTGACATCGGCACAAGATTCATCTGCATTTATAGTTGCATGAACACAATAGGACTCTCTTAAGAACAAGTCTATTTGCAGTTAGTAAAGTCAGTCATGCTTTTCAGACTTCAAATTAGACTGATGTACATTTTAAATACCTGTTGTTGTTGTTTTTTATGAGTAGTCTCAAAGAAAAAAATGAGATGACTAACTAATAAAACTAGTATTTTATACAACTGGCCCCAGAAAACAGAATCTGAGGATTAGAAATAATAGAAAATAAATAACAGAAAATAAGAAATATATTTTGTACTAAAAAAAAAAAACAGAATATTTTAAGACCACCATGATTTGTGACATTATTTTCATGACTGAATTCATATTTTCTTTTATATTCTCACGTGGACGTGGGACTGCACATTAGCGACATGTATAAAGTGCTCTGTGCTGACCTAACAATTAATGACAACCAAACCAGAAGACAGTTACTAAAAACATTACTACAGAACATATATAAACATCAATATTTGTCATGTCACACTTACTTTATCAAGCTCCTCATTCCAGAGCTGATCAGAAGAGAGAGACACAAACAGAAAGACATGACAAGATAAGAGCACAGAGAGCATTACAATGATAAGAAGTATTAAACTCAAGCTGTGTTTAATAAAGCAGAACACAAAGGGACAAAGTGTGACATGTTAATACAATTCAGAATGCTGACATCTCTGAGGCCTAAACTATAAATGATGAAAGTAAACGTGAAATAAATGCGAAAACAAATGTGTGATTAGTTTTGTTTTAGTGGTGAGTATTAGGTTGCTCATTTACACGAGGGTGAAGCAAGTAGAAGAGCAAAGTTATGGAAGGATATTTCTGCCACCAAATAAACAAATTAAAAAGGTAATTGCAACTTTTTGTTTCTTATAATCTTGCAAGTGCAGGCTATAAACTCATAATTGCAGGTTTATGTCTCACAATTCTGACTTTTTTTTAGAATTCACATCTCGCAATTCTGGGGTTTTTTATTCTATTACAGAACAAAAACATATAAAGGTATTTGTTTCTTTCTCTCTCACAATGCTGACTTTGTCGTCTCTTGCAAATTTGAGAGTTTGTATCTCAAAATTCTGAGTATATATATCTTGCAATATTTACCTTTTCTCTCAGAATTGTGAGAAAAATATGGCCTGTGAGAAAAAAAACCTTTTAAATTTTTTTATTCTGTGATGGAAATAAGCTTTCATATGCTGGTTTGTATCATGGTAAAATCAAATTTCTCACAGGATGTAGGAAAACACTGCGATTTGACAACAGCATGTCAGATTAATGAATGACAGATTGTGTCTCTCATGAATATTAATACTGGAAATGTTATCTGTGTGCTTGTGTATATATATATATGTGTGTGGAGGTGGACGTCTCAGACAGTGAAGACCGCAGGATGTTCTTACCGCAGATGCACTGGCAGACAGCACATAATTACGCGGTCTTGTCTCTTGAAAGTCTGGAACAGCCTGAAACAGACAGGAACACACTTTAATACACAACTCCTGCCAAAACACAATCACTAGCAGCAGATATTTTAGGTAAGAAACTGACTGGCTTCATCTTCATCCGCTGCACTGAACTATAGGATGATAACTGCTGGTCATTATGAGAAACTAAAAACAAAAAGTAGCAATGAATTCTCGTCTAAAAGCATTCATGCATCAGAACTACAGCTAAAAAGATTCAAAGATCAGAAAAATGTGCTCAAGTTTGAACAAATTTAGATGATGTTTAGCTAATCTTTAATAAATATAAGAATGAAAACATCTGATCTTCGACCTTGCTGAATGATGGAAAAAGATATTGCAATTGAAATATTGCATCTTTAAGTGCATTATGTATAAATTCTGTTGAATTAATGAAACCCAAAACAATTTGAGTGGGTGTGGATTATGATATGATGGAACAGATGATCACATGATCACAAACTACACTTTCTATTCATATATTAGCCACTAGAGGACTCTGACAGAATAACTGTATTCTGTAGACTCGAGCATCAGCTTTCACTCTTAACAGAGGAAGGTCTGATTGATTTCTCTGTTCCAAACCTTCGCTGTCGACTGTCTACACAGGCAATAACAATCTCAGGCAGCATCATAACTGAAATGGATCCTCAAACGTAACTGATTTTCAACAGGGGCTGAATCTCTGCTTATGCTCACAGCTAATTTCCAATAGTTTGTAGTAGCATGTTATTGCTAACTAAAACTAAAGATATTATGCCAGTAACTGAAATAAAATAAAAAAAATAAAAAGTTGGCAACTAACTGAAATAAGCTTAATTATTAAACTGAAATAAAATGAATGAAAGCCAAATATGAAATATTATAAAAGCTAATACAAAGGACAAAAGCACATAAAATTACTAAAACCTAAACTAAAATTAAATTAAATGAATTAAAATGAAAACATAAATATAAAAATAAATATTCAAAATAAAAATAAATACTACATAAGTATTTAAGTAATACTAAAGTAACACTGGCATGTTTATAAGCCAACAAAATTATACTCTAATAAGCACAAAAATACAAAACATACATTTAGTAGTGTGTAAAATTGTGTATGACACTTGCATATTTGTATATTTGACTTGTGGCAATAAAGTGAGTTTTATATAGCCAGAACACTGAAATTCTCAGAAACTAAATAACATATATTTTTAAAATGAAGGGCATAGCAACCTTTATAAATGAAGAATTTGGGAAAAGTAGAAATTATTCCCCTACTTTTTGGGAGACATTCAAAATAAATAAATTAATTAATTAATAAAAATCTCTAAGCTTGTTGTGCTGCATTCTGCAAATCTATACTTTAAAGGTTTACTCGGATACAAGTAATTCCATCATATCATTCAAAAGAAGATCTTAGTGGAGTTCATGAAAAATGAGGAACAAAAGTGAAAGGACTTCATGTCATTGTAATTTTTTTTTTAAAAGTTAAAAAGGCAAAAAAAAAAAAAAAAAAGCATAACGGGCATAAGAAGAAACGCACTGAGATACTCACTTCTCCCTCACACTGTGAAGGTTAAAGCAGAAACACATGGTTAGTGCTCGATCAACAGGTGAGAAATCACTCAATATTCACAACCACACAAGCAGCACGAGGAAGAAACCCATATCGATGAGGTCATCAAAGTGTGACAACAAGGAAGAGGAATGAGAGGGTTGGGATTCGAGAACCAGTTATTATTCACAAATAGTTACCTTTTTTAGAATACCAAAATCGAATAACAGTTTTGAAATGTTTGTATTCTGCAGGACAGAAGATCGTAATCAAATAAATTACACATAAGAAGGGAGTCTTCAAGACAATCAACTTTCAAGTATTTGATTGTTTTCCAGATTAACAAACTTCTGTAGTGAATGGGTGCCATCAAAATGAGAGTCCAAACGGCTGATAATCACAATAATCCACACCACTCAAGTCCATTAGTTAACATCTTGTGAAACCAAAAGCTGTGTGTTAATTGCTTCCTCCCAGTGTAAAAGTCATCTGGTCTGAATCAGGAGAGAAATCTGCACAGATCAAGCACCATTTACAAGAGAAATGTCTAAACCAATTCTAAACAAATTTGTGGGTGGATTTGGATGTGAGAGGACAACAGCAGACAGAATTTTTCACTGAATGATGCGTATTTATGGATTATGGACTCATATTTAAGCTGGAAGCAACAGTTTAAAGTTAAAACGTCTTAATGGATTTGTTTCTTACAAACACACAGCTTTTCACTTCACAAAGCATTAACTGATGAACTGGAGTGGTGTGGATTATTGTGATGTTTTTATCAGCTGTTTGGACTCTCATTCTGACGGCACCCATTCACTGCAGAGCATCCACTGGTGAGCAAGTGATGTAGTGCTACATTTCTCCAAATCTGATGAAGAAACAAACTCATCTACATCTTGGATGGACTGAAGGTGAGCAAATTTGTTTTGTTTTTGTTTTTGTTTGGGTGAGCTATTTCTTTGACGGGAGATTATCGATAATTTCCCGTAATAAAGTTCTGTTACAGTTTATTCACCCTCGGGTCATTCTAAATCTCTGTATTATTCTTTTTTCTTTTCTTTAAAACTTCAGAAATCACCATAAAAGTAGCTCATATGACTTGTGCGCTATATTCAAACAGTTCCAGATGTTTCTGTCAAAACAAAGTTGTGGAAAGACATGAGGGTGAGTAAATGATCATTTCAGGTGCACTGTTCCTTTAAATCTGTAACTCGTTCTTCCTTGTTTGACTGTACATTGTAAATAGAGAATAATTTTGTCCAATTTTCTCCTTAATTGCCAAGTTTTTCCGTCATGCACTTTATGTATTTAGAGATTGGATTTCGTTTTGAGATTGGGATTTCAGTCACAAGTTTGTATATTCACACACAAACACGTGCAGTCCACCTCACCTTATCACATACACACACACACACACACACTGTAGACGTTTGTACCATTTCATGCTCAGTATTTTGCACGTGTTTCAGTCAGACTGTGCTTTGAATATTAATAAATTTTAATGTTAATTTTTGTGGGCTAAACGTCATTCTTCTCATTTACAGTGTTTCACGTCTGCTGCCTTTGTCACATGATTCCATCTCATTTAAATATTTGAATGTGTCCTTTCAGTTAAACTGAAAATTCCGACACAGTTGAATAATGAACATTCTAATCTTTATTCTAAACTCAGGATAGTGACATTTGAAACGGTTCCTGGATTTATGTCAGAAGTAGCATGTTTTTTTGCTGGATGTGAAGGGTGTTTTGATCTGGTGGAGGTTTCAGGCCTGTTCCTCAGGGTCTACTGCTTCATCTGAGGGACAAAGACATTCGACTTTAAGTTCAGTCGGCATGCACAAATGCAGACAGGATAGATAGTTGCTGTACAAACAAATGACAGCAAACATTTACAGACGAGAAAAACAATGTCACTCACTCTCATGTTTTCACCGCATGAATGGGTACGAGGAACTGAGAAAGAGAGAATGACATGCAGTTTCTGTAATGTTTAACATGCTCAAACTTCAGCAGAATGTTTCTTACATGCATTTTATACTATATATATATATATATGTGTGTGTGTGTGTGTGTGTGTGTATGTGTCTGTGTATATATAATATATATGTGTATATATATGATGTTATAACCTGGTCTACATAGGTAAGTTGGCCAATACATTTTTTTAAATAGTTTTAGATAGAGTTGTTAATTTATTAACTCACCTTTTAGTTTCGCTGCGAGCTTCTGCAAATTTGTGTCTGATCATAAAACTTGCCAAGGCATCTGCCACCTCAAAAATGCAGAAAAATCAAATATTGCATTAAAACACTTGCAACAAGAATAACAAAATCATCTGTGAGTAATTCATATTTATACAGATGAGTGAGTGAATGTTGAGTGTTCCAAGTTAAAAAAAAAAAACAGTAAATATTATTATAGTTTAAAATAACTAATTTCTTTGTGAATATTTAATTTAATTTGTAATTGTTTGCTGTGATCAAGGCTGATTTTTCAGCATAATTACACCAGTCTTCACTGTCACATGATCCTTCAGAAATCATTATTATTATCAATGTTTATGCTGCTCAATATTTTTGTGGAAACTACTATTATTTTATTTTTTAGGATTCACAGATGAATAGAAAGTTCAAAAGAACAGCATTTATTTAAAATATAAATCTTAGTAGCTTTATAAGCCTTTACTGTCACTTTGGATCAATTTAATGCATCCTTGCTGTGCAAAAGCGTCAATTTCTTAGATGAAAATCAGTGATCACAAGCTTTTGAATAGAAATGTGGATATGATATATACTCTTACTTTATCTGGGATGTCCTCATGCACTGCGTGTCCACAAGGGGGCAGCACCTGCATCATGAATTTACCTACAGAAGCCGTAGAAAGCATTAAACAGAGAATAGTATGCTGGCATATTACTATCACTGCCATCATTCAGGTGTAAACGCTGTTGGTCACATATGTTGTTTTTCACAGTGGTGGTCAGGCCAGCTAATCACAGTCATTTGTGATTGTTAGACATCTTTAAAATCATTCATATAGAGCAGATTTCAATGTTTATGTCAGATTTAAATGATGGTGCAGCTCAATGCATGAATGTTGTCAGAGGATACAGTTATTGATCAGACTCACCCTGCATCTGTCCAATGGTCAGGTCTCTGTCCAGTCGATCAATGCCTGAACACAGGACACGTTTCGCATTAAACTGACAGAACTGAGCAATTTTGTTGCATAAATGTTTCCTTTTAGCCATTCAGATCAGCATCATTTGCTTTTGGCGATTATATGTTGCATTATTTAGACTGTTCCTTATAAAAGGAGGATTACTATTATGTCTGTTTCGTGTGTTTCAGAGGAGTGCTTTGATTGGTCCGTGTCTCTTGCCTGCCAGCAGTAGGAGTTTTGGGACGTTGCAGGACAGGAAGAGGTTGGATATCCCTCTGAACCAGCCGTCCCAGTATTTCTCTGCTTTAGACAGGTCAATTCTCCAGCTGTACACACTGCACGGCTGAGAAACACATGCACATCGATTGCGCTCAGTGGTTTGTCATGCACTGTTTGTTCAGTTGCACACGGAGGGGTCAAAGGTTAATAAATGTTAAATATGGGTGTATGTGACCAAAAGCTGGATTGCAGTTGTTATGGAAGCCCATTCCACCACATAAGAAACAATTCATGCTTTAGTAGATCATAATTATGAGATCAGTCAAAATTGGGAATCAAAATTGAGATGAAAGTCATAATTATGATATAAAACTAAAAACTGCATACCAAGTCATAATAAGTTGAAACATAGTATGTCATACTTCACTCTTTCTCATAATTATAAGTCTTTAAAGTTTAAATTATTTAATTATGCGATAGTCAAAAATTATAAGGATGAAAGTCTAAAAATTATGAGATTAAAAACAAAATTGACAAAATTCTAAATTATAAGTGTAAACAGTCATAATTATGAGATTACAAAGTCTAAAATTATGACGAAGTTGAAATTGAGAAATCGAAATTATGAATTAAAAAATTGAGAAAAATAAATGAAGAGTAAACAGTCATAATTAAGAAAGTCAAAATTATGACACTAAATTGTAATTATGAGATGGTGAATTGGACAAAAAAAACTAAATTATGAGTATAAACAGTCATAATTTTGAAATTAAAACATTTAAATTATGACATGAAGTTGAAATTGAGAATCTAAATTGAGATTAAAAATTTAAGTTAAAGTTTAAACAGTTATAATTGAGAAAGTAAAAATGACATACTAAGTTGTAATTATGAGACGAACAAAAAAAAAAATCTAAATTATGAGGTTTAAAGCGTCATAATTTTGAGATTAAAAACGAAGTTGACAAAGTTGAAATTGAGATAAATTAAAATTGAGATAAAAAAAATAGAAGTTGACAAAGTTTAAACAGTCATAATTGAGAAAGTAAAATTTATGACCGTTGAAATTATGCGATAGTCAAAATTGAGATTTAAAAACTGAAATTTATAAAATTCAATTGAATGTAAACAGTCGTATTTGAGAGTCATAATTATGACGAGTCGAAATTTAGATTAAATACTGAAAGTTTAAAAAATTAATTTGAATAAATTTGAATTTAATTGAAAATAAGAGGCTAAATTATGGCATACTAAGTCATAAATATGAGACAAAAAGTTGATATGAGAATTTGATGATATGAGAATGAGGATTAAGTCACTTTAAACTGGCATGATGTTTTTTCTAATCTGGCAGAAATGGGCTTCCATAGATCTGCATTCAATAAGGTGTGGTAGTGTATATATAAGGCAACTAATTATTATGTATATACTGTGCAGGTAACATTCATATACCATGGCATTTACTCGCTACTTCAAAGAATAGCACAGTATTGCAGTGGTACATATCCAGATGGCCAGTGTTAGTTAGGTTGAAGTTGAGAGGAGCTCACCTCTGCTGACGCGCTGCTCTCCGCTTTATCCATCACATAGTTAAGATCGTAAAACTCCTCGTGCCCCTCGGCCACGCTCTCAGTCACCGGACTCACCGGCTCGGCCGAATCGCCTTCCTCCACCTCACACCTGAGAGACCACACGCTCTTCAGTGACCAAACCAGTGTGATGAAGAGGAGCGTGTGTGTGTGTGTGTGTGTGCTCACATCCTACCGTCTCACTTGTCCCACCATTGACACTTTAGCAGATTCAAGGTTTCTGATCTGCCCACTTTTTACACTGCAACCAGAAAAGAAACTTATGTTGGAAATTAGTACTTTTATTCAATAAGGATGCATTAAAGTGATCAAAAGTGATAAAGACATTTATAATGTTTCAAAAGATTTCTATTTCAAATAAATGCTGTCATTTCATCAAAGAATCCAAAGGTTTTCACAACAATAAGAAGCATCACAACAGTTTTCAACATTGATAATAATCAGAAATGTTTCTTGAGCAGCAAATCAGCATCTTAGAATGATTTCTGAAGATCATGTGACACTGAAGACTACAGTAATGATGCTGAAAATACAGCTGCGCATCAAAGAAATAAATTACAGCTTAACACATATTCACATAGAAAACTGTTTTTATAAATTAGAATAATATTTCACAATTTTTACTGTATTTTTGATCAAATAAATGCAGCCGTGGTGAGCAGAAGAAACTTCGCTTAAAAACATTAAAAATCTTACCAACCACAAACTTTTTAACAGTTACACAAGTTTCACATTTCTGCTTTTTAATCCCTTTTTCCCTACAAAATGTGATTTAGTAAAAGTTAAAGTATCCAGTTTCAATAGCATGTGAGTAAAGTAAAAACTAAAAAATCCCAAAATATGACTGATATGACGGTTGTAGTTCTCATCAGAACATCATCAAAAAGACATCTTAAAGTACTGATAATAATAACTTATTTACCAGAATATCAGCTTGACACTAATTTATTTGTTATTAAATGCCTTAAACTAAATAAGTTTAGTGCTGCTCTTTGAGATTGTCTGTCCCCGAGCATCAGAAGCGACGGTGTTCAGCTGAAGGAATCAGATGTAAATCAGAAGATGCATTTAAACTCTTGCAGTCCAGATTAGCGCTCTAAACTGATCTACAGGCCATTTTTCCAGTCCGTTAAGAATGAGGTCTGGGTAGGACTGCTATCTATTTAATTATAATGAATTCAGTCTCTGAAAATCAATCAGTGCTGATTTTTCCAGCGCTGCACAGCGGAGAGTCTGAGCTCAGCTGCTGAAATCTACAGCGAGAAAAGACGTGAAAATCTGGTCGTCTGTCATCTGCTCCACACACAGGCTTTAAAGACACATTTTCAGACGCTGAAACGCTTTCTGAAGGAAAAACACTATGACTTACTCACAGCGACTCTGTTCATTCATTGAAATGTTCTAGCACTTCTATTTTGTCTGTTTTCTTTTTTATTTTAAAAAACACTTGACCCTTTAAGACTTGCACTCTATTTGTTTTCTAACTACTTGATCTCTTCAAAAAAAAATGCCTCTATCACCAGCTTTCTCTATTATTTTTCTATTCCATCTATTTGTTAATTTTTACTAATTATATAATGAACAAAAAAAAACACACTTTGCTGTGTGTACTGCATTAGGCTAACTGAGACTTGTCATAGCACTTACATATTATTGTTGATTTTGATTGCTTCTATTGTCCTCATTTGTAAGTCACTAGATAAAAGCGTCTACTAAATAACTAAAATATAAATGTAAATGTAAATGTACTGCTAAATTCAGTCTTGTGGAAGCGCCATGTGTCCGGATTCAACTAATCAGATGTAAGTACTTTCACATTTGCCTCTTGGGACATTATGAATGTGTAAATGAAGCTCTGTCATAATCTCCCATCGACTGAATAAATCATTAACCGCAGCGACAATCCTCTCACAACACAAGACCTGTACGATAAACCTGTAGTACTGATAAATGCACAGTTCATCTAAAACGGACAGAAGAATGAAAATCATACTGGTTTAAACGGTACAAGTTGAAACAGCTGTTTTCTATGTGAATAAACTGTAATTTATTTCTGTGATGTGCAGCTGTATTGTCAGCATCATTACTCCAGTTTTCAGTGTCACATGATCTTCAGAAATCATTCTAATATACTGATTTACTGCTCAACAAACATTTCTGATTATTATCATTGTTGAACATTTTATTTTTCAAGATTTTTTGATGAATAGAAAGTTCAAAAGAACAGCATTTATTTGAAATATAAATCTTTTGTATCATTATAAATGTTAAACACACACACATATATGGGATGATTTTAGAGTCAAAATGATTTATAGATGCACGCACAATTATCCATGGACTGCATATATTTTATGCGTG
>JAUZSZ010000101.1:2027435-2041454 GCA_034780575.1 Labeobarbus marequensis | reverse complement strand
AAAGTACATGTATTATTATTATTATTATTATTATTTATCCATGTTGTTTGAGAGTAACATGTGTTTCACATTTTTACTTGTCCACAGCTAAAAAGTTTGATTCCCTTCCAACAAATATCTCCCAATGAATCCAATAAGGAAGACTATGGTCTTGGTGGGGTGGATGTTCCTAAAGACCTTTTCAGGTGAGTTTTTCTGTGTCAACATATTCATTTGATGGTCCACTTCACTTGTTATCAATTTTCTGCAAGTTAGACAATGAAAACTGTTTTATAACTTGGAATATTCCAATGTAAAATGATCGTTATTGATGTTATTAAATTCTAGCATTGACAGGTTTGTGTCACAAGCGGATCATGGTGTGCTACAAAGTGTGCTACAAAGTGCTACTGACAGACAGTTCTTCTTTATCAATAAAAGACCCTGTGATCCAGTAAAGGTGTGGTCTTTTTTTAAGTATGCTTTATTGTGTTCATATAAGTATATGTAATAAATATGACATCTTCATGTTTTTTTCCCCAAGGTTTCCAAACTTGTGAATTAGGTTTATCACATGTACAATCGGCATCAATACCCTTTTGTTTCTCTAAACATCACTGTTGCTTCAGGTAAGACTTGACAGAACAATAAAGAACTTAAATTGTATATAAAAGTGTATGCACTGTTGTTCAGCTTTTGATTTTAATTTATTATTAGAGAAAAAAATATAGGAAAAATATTAAGCAGCACAACTATTCCTGGGCAGAAATAAATTGCATTTTAAAACAATTACAGTAGAAAGCAGTTATTTTAAATTGTAAATATTTTTCACAATATTATAATTTTTACTGCATTTTTGGTCAAATAAATGCAGCCAGGTTGAAAAAAAAGACTTATTTCAAAAACATAAAATCTTACCAATCCCAAACTTTTGAAAGGTACTGTCTGTAATACAAAGTATGAAAAATATAAATGCTAAGTGGACTTAATTTATTGATACTTGTCATTTATCTCATTGTTTTGATTCTTTGTTTCACATTAGACTGTGTTGACGTGAATGTGACTCCAGACAAACGTCAGATACTTTTTCAAGAGGAAAAACTCTTGCTGGCAATTCTGAAAAGCTCACTCATTGCTATGTTTGAGACTGGTGTCAATAAAATCAGTCTCAATCACATTACTCCAGAATTACCAGTAAGTACTTCAGACCACCTTTTAAGACATATCATATGTTCTCTTGAAGTGTTATTATAGATGTTGATATTGTTTTTCATTCAAGACCTGTGTAGACCAACCGAGACAAGTGCTGGTTCAGAAAATCGGGATATAGGTTCTGTTTCTGAAGCACCACCAGATAGATGATGGACCCCCAAAGACTTCCATCAATCTAGCTGGACTTAAAGAAGCATTTTCAAACCATCAGTTTCCTGGAATTGGGTCAAAGCAGTCTAGTCATAAAGCTGCATGTGTCAGTCCTTCTCAGAAGAAGATGTTTTCTTTTGTGAGCTGCTCTAAAAAAAATTACAGACATTATGAAGTCCTCTCCAAGTTTCTCTGCCGCTTCTTTCACAAAAAATCAACAGTTTGTCTAGATAAATATAAAAGAACCTTTGATAGTGATGCTGAAGATTCTGGGGCTGCAAACCAAAATTCAGCTGAAGATAAGCCAGAGATTCTACACGAAAACATTTCAGAGTCAGTTTTACACCCTAGTCTATATGAAACTGATGTTAAAGCTGAGACTGTTGATGAACCTGTAGATGAGAAGTTCTTGAGTTATAAACCTTTCGAGACAAAGTCAGAACAACACCAGTACAGAATGTCCAGTCCTGAAGCTAAAAGAGCTCGACATGAAGCTGAACCTCTAACACAAAGTTGTTTGGTGGACTACAAAAACAAGAATGCTTCTCTGCAATTGGATTCACCTGTCAGCATACAGAAGAAAAATGTGCTTTTGCAGTTTTCTCTGCAGGAACTTTCTAAAAGGATGCAGAGGCTAAAGGCTCAGAAGACCGATCAAGAGCCAAAATATAGACGGTTCAGGGCAAAGATTATCCCTGGTGAAAACCAGAGTGCTGAGGATGAGCTTAAGAAAGAAATAAGGTTATACTGATCTTTTGATTGTTCTCTTTAAGTACCAAAATCATCATCAAGTTTAAATGCCATTGACCAGGTTTCAACTTTTTCTTACAGTAAAGATATGTTCAAGGATATGGAAATCATTGGTCAGTTCAACCTGGGTTTTATTATCACCAAGCTGAAATCTGACCTTTTCATAATTGACCAGCATGCCACAGACGAAAAGTACAATTTTGAGATGCTGCAACAGAATACAGTCTTAAAGGGACAGCGACTTATAGTGTAAGTCAAACTCTCCAGAAATAAGTGAAACTTGGAGCAGGTATTTATTTTAAAGCTAACTTTTTTCTTTCTCAATATGCAGTCCACAAAGTCTCCACCTCCCAGCTATCAGTGAAACCGTGCTCATGGATAACCTTGAAATCTTCAGAAAGAATGGTTTTGATTTCCTCATTGATGAGGATGGTGGGTTATCTACTGTAGTAGTGTTTCATATCTTACATGGTACCTTTTTCTCCAGATTGATGTGGGATGGTGTTGTGATTTTCAGCTCAGGTTATGCAGAGGGTGAAGCTGGTGTCTTTACCTACAAGCAAGAATTGGACCTTTGGCCCAAGTGACATTGAAGAACTCATTTTCATGCTTAGCGACAGTCCTGGAATCATGTGTCGACCTTCTCGAGTTAGGCAGATGTTTGCATCCAGGGCATGTCGCAAATCGGTGTGTGCAGTAGGTTTTTCTTCCTGTCAAAATAACCTAACCTACCTGTCTGCTATTTATCAGTTTTACCCAAATAAATACCTGTAAGATTGAACAGAATGTGTGATTGAGCTGTTGCATGTTTGTGTTGTTGTCTTGTATGGTTTGTTAATGTGTGTCTGTTTACCCAGGTGATGGTTGGCACTGCCCTGAACACCAGTGAAATGAAGAAACTTGTGCTCCACATGGGGGAAATTGAACAGCCCTGGAATTGTCCACATGGTAGACCTACCATGAGACACCTTGCTAATCTGGATATGGTTTCTCAGGACTGAAGCAACTTCTTTTTTTTTTTCTTTGAAATTTTATATTGTCTGTCAAACACTATTGTTTTAATAAAACATTTTATTATTTGTATTTTTTTATAATAAAGTAAGTCTTTCATTATGTGTTTGCACTAGTGTTTGTTGTAATTATCTAACTGTAATGTCACCTTTCACTATGTATTTATTATTTGGGTAGATTTTAAAGTTTCAAATCCATAACCTCCTAGTGCATGTGTTTTACAGAATATTAATCATTACTGAATAATTTAATCAAATGGATTAGTTTTAGTACAAATATAAAAGTTGTCATGGATTACACACCCTTATGTCGTTCCAAACCTGTATGACACTTTATTTTGGTGGAATATAAAAGAAGACATTTGAGAAATAAATTATTTTTGTCCACACAAAGTCCTCAAAAACGGGTTGGTTACCAACATTCTTGAAAATATTCGTTTCCTTGTTCCACACTAAGTAATTGGAACGACAAAAAAGGTGTGTAAATATTAACAGATAATTTTCATTTTTGAGTGAACTGTCCCTTTAAATGTGCTTGTACAAAAGCTGAATTTCAAAAAAATAAAAACTATTATGAGAAATATTTATTTTTCCAGTTTATATTTTAATATTTGTATTCAACAAGCCCTCTTAATTAATTTGGCAATCTTACTTGCCGTACTTACCATTCTCTAGCAACCGATAGCGTGTTGCTATGTACACTCCACTGGGATTCCAGCTAGTCGATGTATTAGCGAATACTTTTACCTCTCTGCACCACCAACGATGGCTAAAGGATACAAAATAAAAAGTTCGAACAGATCTACACCAGAACCAACGTTTAGTAAAGTGTTAGGAGAGTCCCCCACGTCCAGTTTGCTGTCAGAGTCCGTCGCAGAGCCTGACGATGTACAAAACTCACCGAGTTCCGCTGTGTGTTCCGCATCTCTAAAGTTACCCACGAACGACCATCAGCAGAACCACGAGCACGATCAGTGCCGTAAAGTTCCCGTTCTTCATCATATAATCGTGGAAAGGTTAGACACGCATTCTTGCAATAATGATAACACCCAGATTTGTTGACTAGTAGTGTTTATTGTGTTTGATCTCTTGTTCCCAGATATGAGGGTGATAAGAGCGGAGACATGCTTCATGGAGAAGGTGTCGCTTATTTTCAAGGTGGCCACATTTACAAGGTGACTGATGAACGACGGGACTTAACTTTAGACCCTGGGACCCCAGTATAAATCTAATTGAAATATAATTTAATCGAAGTAAAATTCTAATAATTTTATATTATATTATAATATATTACCCAACAGATCTTAGTTAGAAAATTAAAAATGTGTAAATAGAAATGTCTGAAAATGTAAGTTGTATACTTTTATACATTCTCTATTAACCCCCTGAAATTTACACTATAATGGAATAATGGAAAATTTCAATTACATTATAATTTATTTGTATATCACTTTTCATAATAAAGATAAACTATGAATAACAACTGTTTAATATCTAAGTACATTGTAATTGTAGAAAAAACTTTTTTTGTTTTGTATTTCATTCTTGCTGATAAAATACACTTTCTTGTCATTGGTTCCTCAAATGTCCATCTACAGACCCTGCTTGAAAGAAGTATTTTATCAACTGATTTCTTTTTCAATCTTCAGGGTAGTTTTTCACACGGGTTAATGCATGGCCATGGTGAATATATCTGGTCAGATGGTTTAAAGTATCAGGTATGTAAAAAGTTAACGCAGTTCACAAAGTTGTGCTTCATCTTCATGTAAATTTTTAAACAAGTCAAATAATACCCCAGGGTTTTTTATTTACACATGCACTTTCTGGAGTTTTGCCAGTAATTACAAAAATGTCCTCCTGTTGCATTTGGCAGGGTGATTTCAAATTAAATGTACCCATGGGACATGGGACTTATACCTGGCTGGATGGCAGCACTTATGAGGGACAGGTACACAAAGGTGTCCGTCATGGTATCGGAGTGTATAAATGTGCCAAAACCTCTACCATGTACAGAGGTCAGTGGTATCTGGGCAAAAGACAGGGGCAGGTATGTACGTACACACATCTGTTGTCTCAACATTAATAATAAATATCTTTACTGGTGTCTTGTGATGGTTACAGGGGGTAATGTACTATAACCAAGCAGCCACATCATGGTACAAGGGAGAATGGGTGAACAATTGCAGAGAGGGCTGGGGAACGCGGTTGGTATGTGATATTAATGCACATTTCTTTATAATTTTTTTTCATTTAAAAAATACTTTCAAATTAAGTTTATTATTAAGCTCTGCTCAATATCTCCTTACGAACTACAATTTTTTGTTTCACTAAAGTTACCCATCTGGAAATGTATATGAGGGACAATGGAGGAACAGTGTTCGGCATGGAGAGGGAACAATGAGATGGGTTCAGTTGGATCAGCAATATAGTGGGCAGTGGGTAAACGGCATCCAGGTCTGTTTAACTTTGCTAATTTTTTAAGGGTCATTACCTGTATTATGTCTGATTTCATATAATTTTGTACTGAAACTCTAGCAGAAGTTTCTTATTTAATGTAGGATGGAAAAGGAACGCACACGTGGTTCCGAAAAAGAGTTCCATGCTCTCAGTACCCTCGTATGAACGAGTACACAGGAGAATTCGTTCAGGGCATGCGTCATGGTCAAGGACAGTTCTGTTATGCCAGTGGGGCTGTATATTGTGGAAAATGGAAACATGACAAAAAACATGGACAGGTAAACCACCTTTCAAATGATGAAGATCTGAGGTGGTTTTGTGATTCCAACACTGCAGATGGTCTTTTGCAGGGAAGGTACACTTTTGAAAATGGACGGGTATATGAAGGGGAGTTTATTAAGGACTGCATGGCTGAATTTCCTGCCTTCACTCCTGGCCTAAGTGGAATTACGACTCCTTTTCCAGACGAGAGTAAGTAATATTCATGGAGAGAAGCAAAATATATTATTAGCTCTCCAGAATACTTGATCCTGATTAGTCATAATAATGGCTGCTAAACCGTAGTCCTCCCTAAATGATTTCCTACATTTAAGTCTGTAGTTTAATTTTTATATTAAAAAATCTAGTTTAAAATGTGTATGTATAACAAATATGTAATGTATTAAAGGGGTCATATGACGTTGCTTAAACGAACATTATTTTGTATATTTGGTGTAATGCAATGTTTATGCGGATTAAAGTAAAAAAAAACATTATTTTCTACATACTGTACATTATTGTTGCTCCTCTATGCCCCGCCTTTCTGAAACACGTCGATTTTTACACAGCTCATCGTTCTGAGAAGCAAGGTGTGCTCTTGACTGGCCAGCTATCCAGTGCGTTGTGATTGGCCGAATACCTCAAGCGTGAGACGGAAATGTTAGGCCCCTTACCGTATTGTGATGCCGTGTCCCGGAGACTAAAACAATAAAACCCATTATAAATGAGGTATTTGTTGCATCCAGTGGGGACGTAATTACAGATTATAATGACTTATACTGTCTTTTTACGCGTCACATTGCATTGCGCCACGTAAACATTACCATGTCTGCATTTGTGATTGGAGAAACGACAAACAACAAGCACTACTCTACACTGCTCAAAACTCGCATTTGAATCATTAGTGGCAGAAATGTACTTACAGGCTGTGAGTCAGAAGAGCCAGACTGTCCTTGCAGAGTTGGAATTGCTCCGCTTTATAGAAACAGCCTTTGTGCAAGCCTGCATTGGAGGCTACTCTTCCAGGTTCAGGAAATAGTCCTCCACAACATGGCGCAACAATACTACAGCGAGAATAAAAGTTACACCTTCTTTCTTTGCGTATACATTCGGGCAGAGTTTTGCAAATCTTCGTACACCATGACGTAGATGTGGGGGCGTGTTTGAATGAGCCGTTTTAGGTGGGCGTGGTCAAGTCTTAACTTATATAAAGAAATATCTCTTCGGTTTTCAAATATTGTCCTATTCTAACTACCCATACAATGGAAAGCTTATTTATTCAGCTTTCAGCTGATGTATAAATCTCAATTTTAAAAAATTGACCCTTATGACTGGTTTTGTGCTCCAGGGTCACATGTGTGCTTTTTTAAATGACTAATAAACAGCCAATATGCTAGTAACATGCATGGTAATAAGCAACTGAATAGTGTTCCCTAATCTTAATTGACACCTAAAATTTCTATACTTTTTAAACTACATGCTTGCCTTGGTCCATAAACTAATAGTTTTACATGTGGGATTTCCCTTTGAGTCTGGACACACTGTAGCCTTGTGTTTGACTGTACAGGTCATTCTTCACATTTGAATTATTTCTGCAGATGCTGGCCTCCCGCTTGACAGCGTATTTCCGTAAAAGGTGTTTGGTGGTTACGGACCGGCGCGTCCAGCTGATGAACGAGATCCTGGGCTGCATGAAGTTCATTAAGATGTACTGCTGGGAGACGGCGTTTGCCAACAACATCCAAAGTAAGACGGCACTTGACTGCACCCACTCAGACAGTAGCACTGACTCAACCAAACGGGAAGTGAGCGTATAATGATGGTGACTGAGCGTTTAGATGTCATAGTCTCCATGGAAATCAAAGGATCATCTCTGTGGCTTTGCACTGCATTCAGAGGAACAAGTTTCCTAATCCGCTATCTTGGCTCTGTCCTTCCTCAGTCCTCCGTCACTGAAATGTCCTGAGAGTCGCTGAGCTCTCAGATTAACTCACAAAAGCATTTAACGCTCTTTCTTCTATAATGCCTTGGGACGGTTTGACTTTGTCGAATGTTAAATAAGAACAATTTGGGTGATGTGGATCTATACTACCGTTCAAAAGTTTTTTTTAAAGAAATTAATACTTTTATTCAATGATGACACATGAAATCAATCATAAGTGAGAGTGAAGGCATTTATAATGTTACAGAAGATTTCTACTTCAAATACATGTTGTTCTTTTGAACTTTCTATTCATCAAAGAATCCTAAAAAATAAAATCTATTATAGCTTCTACAAAAATATGAAGCAGCACACCTGTTTTCAACACTGAAAATAATAAGTTTCTTTAGCACCGACTAGGCATATCAGTAAGATTTTAAATGATATTGTGGTTAATATTGTGAAATTATAATAATATTTCACAATATAACATTTAGCTGTGTTTTTGATCAAATAAATGCAGCCTTTGAGGTTCTTTCAAAAACATTTTAACAACTCTGTATCACTTTACAATAAGGTTTCATTTGTTAACATTAGTTAGCCACATTAGTTAACATAAAATAACAATTAAAAATACTTCTAAAGCATTTATTATAAATATATTGTGGAAACTTAAATTCCTGTAGAGCTGCTTTGCAACGATTTGTATCGTAAAAAGCGCTATACAAATAAACTTGAATTGAATTGAATTGAATGGGACTTAGCCATAGTGCTCGAGGGTATGGTTGGGACCACTTTTGAACCACAAGAGTCAGCGTCTGTCAGGTTTCTGACCTTAAGAAAGATTTTTCCCATGGCTATTACTTCTCTGAAGAGAATTGGGGATTTGCAGGCTCTCTAAAGTTCCATTTTTGACCATACATCCAGTTGTTCTTGAAGCCTTCTGCCCTTCGTCATTCACAACACTGGAGCAAGAAAGACTTCACTTATTCAATTATGCATTCCCTAAGGCTCTAAGAAGAGGGGTCACCTTGCAGCAAGTGTGTAATGTGTCAGGCTGGTCCTCCCTGCTATAGAGTCTATAGTTTGGATGTTCTTGCTACTCCCGACTCCTTGAGTCAACATCCAAAAGTCATATCTGAGACCTCTTCAATGTTTGTGTGCACACACCACACAACCTTGAGGGGTCCAGACACTTCCAGTGTGGCAGCGTTGGCATTCTCCTTCCCATCAGCATTACTGAAATGCAGCATCAAAAGTAGCTTTTTTTATAGGGAACGTCTTGGGTTACTTGACAGTAACTCTGTTCCCTGAAAAAGCTGAAGTGAGATGCTGGGCCTTATTGCCACAATGTAGGCGTGCCTGGACATCTCTTCAGACAAAGGTATAACCTAAAGGTGTGTCCGTTTCACTTCTATGTATGTGCATGCACTCCAATGACGTCAATTACCAAGGTTATTTATGTGTTTGACATGCATGTTTTACAAGCACTGGTCGAATAATAAACGTTCTCTTAAGTGTTAATGTAATGCAGTATCTCGTTCCCATTTTTTAGTAAACAGGGTTCAACATGGATGTTTTACAGTAATAGAATTAAATTGCAATTTTACATTTGTAAATTATATTCTTAAAGATAAAGCAATTTGATGTACAGTATAACAGATCAAAATAGTTTAAGTAGTAATATAACATTTAAATATTCAGATAGGGCTGCACGATTATGACAAAAATGATAATTGTTGATTATTCCCTATTGTCTTTAGGGAATAATTTAATGAATCTACCTCCAATTAATGAAATTGGAGGTAGATCTATAATGAAACGTATATCAAAATCTGGCACAGATTACAGCGCAGCTGATGTGAATGTTACCTGTGGTTAAGCAGCTGATTGTGGCGAGAAGACAACTGATGAGAAGAACAGCAGGAGCCATCCTACAGATTCAGTGCGTGTCAGACGTCTGTCAGTAATGTTATCGCTGTGCTCCTTATCGTTTCCTTTTAACCCATCATGTGTCTGTCATGCCTCCCGACAACACAATTATAAATAAATCAAAATCTAATTCATCAGGTTGTACACAGAGATCCTGAAATACCAGATTCTTTTAGTGTTTTTGATTGTTGCCAAATCGGTTCTAGGCTTGACAGTCAAAAGGACCTTTGTTTTCTTTTTAATAGTAAAAAGTATTAGTAAGTGATATGTTACGCATCACTTCTACTTTGTAATGCTTATAAATTGTAATAGTTCTATTTATGTTGGTTAACATTCTAGGGCTGGGCAAAAATATTGATTTTATGTCTATCTTTCTAATATACCGCATGGCCTTAAACTCTTCAAAATTCAAGCTTTTAAAACTACTCCTTACTCATATTTGTAACTACTTGAAACTTAAAACCTTCAGACTTAAAGCACTGACCACTGATCATGAACTGACAATTTTAATGGTTTGTTTTAATTTTCTAATTGTTTGGGTTGACAAAAGTGAGTCATCATTTCTTAACTTTCAGAGCAATCAACGAACAGGAATCTCAGAAATGAAGAAGGTCAGGTTAAGACTACAGGGGTTTCATTTCTGTGCAAATAAACCAGGAAGAAGGAATTACATTAGAAAAGATAATCAATCATATGTTTCTTTACACATTGTTTTAATAGTTTGCTTTATGCATGTACAGTCCTTGCATGTTTAAGATTGAAGCACAACAAAGTAACAAAGCAAATGCAATGTTTTAATCTCATATTAAAAGAGTAAAAGTCCTGCATCAATGAGGATTTATTCATGTCTGTTACTCTTGGCTGATTTCTGACTTAATCGCATGGTGATAAAGGTTCAGTTCTCATGACCTCAAAAGAGTAGATGTCAGTATTATTTGCTCTTAAGAAACTCTCCACCAAAGCAGCAACCTGAGAAAAAAGTCGATATGAGGAGGTGAGAAAGGCCGGTCCAGACCAGAAGTTGTCTATCAATTCACATTCTAGTATTGAAGGTAAGAATAATAGAATAATTTATAATTAGTATATTTATAGTAGTCCAGGTATTAGGATACATTTCACATAGTTTGGATCTTTCCTTTGTGATACCAAATGTATAATAACCATATATCCTCTGACAATTGTATATTATTACAAGATTTCAAGAGCAAATATAAGTTATTATCATATCTAATAAAGAGAACATGCAATTCTACACAAGTCTGATGTTTACATTTATAAAATGTAAACAATTGTAATTACTACTGCAGGTATATTGTGTAAAATAATGTAAACAATGTTAACTGATGTACTTTTATGGTTTAGAACAATAAGCAATAATGTAGGTTTCTAATCAGGCACAGAATTGAAACCTTAAAAAAGATCTTTCAGCCAATAGAATCACTTTGGGGCCTTAAAGTGACATGATACCACACCTTTGTAGTATCAACTAGATTGTACAACAACTGTGAGGATAGAGCTGCATCAGTAGTTTACTGTTCATAGATTCATGAATTTTTCTAGATGCCAATGCTTTGTTTTATAGTTTGAAAAATATTGGCAAATACTTAAAACTATGTAATTTCCCATCATCAGCGAAGTACATTTAGCATGTAGTGCAAGTATGTGTACTGGATCCAGTCAAAGAGTCAGAAACGCTCCTCTCACCTGAAGCAGTGCAGCCTGACGCTCTGCTTCAGTGGATGACTCCTCGGCCAAAACCTCCACCTCCAGATTAGTGAGCAATGTCAGAACATCTGCGAATACAGCGATGGTAAATGGTGAAACAGTAAAGGTAAAACTTGACCTACACATTGATACACACAAAAACACACACAGGTGAATCACCTTTGGGTGGGGTTGGACTGGGGGTGAATGGAGGTAATGCACTGGGGGAGACTGGACGTACTGCACTGGAGTTGGCTGAAGTTGTGGTATTGAAAACTACAGAGAAAGTTAGAGATGATTCAAATTAATCTAATAAACAAAGCGTAAACATCTCTGTGTATGCGAGTTCTTACTGCAGGTGCTGTTGACTTCGGGACAGCAGTCGTTGTACAGTTTGCAGTTCTCGTCACAAAAACAACCTCTGAAACAGTTGTAGGTTGTGCCATTGCAGCACAGAGTCGGATACAAACATGTCCCTACTGAAGCAGTGCAGACAACAGGTCAATCCTCAGTACACTCACTCATTATTCCAGCATGCTAAAGCACACAGGTGCTTGGTAGGAATTGTATGCTGCCTTTTAAGAAAATCACTATACACTAATATTGCAAACACATACTGTAAACACTAAATATTTTATGAGAAGCAGGGTTATTATCCTTAAGTAAAACTAAATCTTAAAAAAAAAAACAATAATTGCATAAAATATTACGAAATAAAGTAAACTTAATTTCAGGCTAATTGTCAAGAAAACAGGTTTCATTTTCATTTAGCTTAAGTTAAAGTATTAAAATAATTAAAACTCAAATAAATACAAATAAAAAAAGAACTATATAGATATATAATAAACTAATAAAAACAGCTACTTTTAAAATGAAAAAATTCTAACAAATTCTAAAATATTATAACTGTATTTCAGTTATACAAAAATGGAAAACTATTCATACATTATGTAAAAATATTTCATAAATGTAGTGAAATGTGATGGAAAAGGACACCAATTACCACAGAGAGTATGACTTAGTGCAAATACAAATTCTTTTACTAATGTCATTTCAAAGGTCAGTAAATTATCTGATCTTCCCTTCTCTGCTTTTTCACTGTATTGCGCATAAACACAGCATCAGGTTGAAATAAGTTTTCAAAAATGTATCTTGAAATGTTGCACTTTTAAAAAAAAAATATATATATGTTATGTGTGAACAGCCCTTGATGCAAAATAGCCCTTGATACCAGATACAGAATAGTATAAATAAAATAAAGTAGTAGAAAATTTACCTGTCAGTGGCAAAGTGTTTGGTTTTGTGTCATTGGTAGTGTTATTGACTAAACAAATGAAACAGAGATGCAGATATATTATTAAGTTTTAGTAAATCAGAATGTAGAATACAGTCACCAAATGATTTCTGCACAGATTTCAATCACTTTTCCTAATTCATTATGAATGTTTCTGAATACCTGTGAGGCAGGTGGGTTTGAAATCAGGGCAGCAGTCTTTAAATCTCAGACAAGCAACATCACAATAACAAGTTTTGCGATGACAGCCATTATTCAATCCTGAGCAGCACAGATCTGGATTTGCACAACTTTAACTACACAAACACACACAAAACACTCACACACAGGAGCCTGAGTTGTCGTTGTAGTAGTTGTCGCCGCATTGGTCACTCCAGGCCGTGTGGTTTCTAGGATGTCGGTCACATCACTGAGGTCACTAGTCTCTGTAGTAACTAAAGTTAGAGAGCTAAAGGTTGATGTGTAGCCACAGAGCTCCGTCTGGGCAAGACATGTTTTATACACAATTAGAACAAGGACATATTTCTGTGCATGGATGTTTTTCACTACTGGAATTAAACTGCATGTATAATCACATTTTTAAAGGACAGCAATGTGATGTGTCAGTTTAGAGTTGGTTTCTATTGCAATATAACATTTAAATATTCAGATTTTTGTCTCACATGTTGATGAACTGATTGTAGTTGTAGTTGGTGTAGGTGGTGTTGTAGTTGAAGTTGGCGGTGCACACTCACAAAGCTTCCGAGGTGGCGGTGCCCGCTCACAGTTCCCCTGAGGCGGCGGTGCCCGCTCACGAGGCTTCCGAAGCGGCGAGGCATGCTCACGAGGCTTTCGAAGCGGCGGTGCACGCTCACGATCCTCCCGAGGCGGTGGTGGCCGCTCACAGTTTCCCCGAGGCGGCGGTGGCCGCTCACAGTTCCCCCGAGGCGGCGGTAGCCGCTCACAGTTCCCCCAAGGCGGCGGTGGCCGCTCACAGTTCCCCCGAGGCGGCGGTGCCCGCTCACGAGGCTTCCGAAGCGGCGGTGTCCGCTCATGGTCCTCCCAAGCTCCGTGCCCTGCCGGACCCGCCCTGGCATCCTGCTCGGCCTCTGTCTCCAGACCCTCTGCCTCCACATGGGCCTGGCCCGCCATCCCTCCCCCTGTTTCACCGCTCCACCTCCCTCCGGACTACTGGGGTTAGTGGAACGTCTGGGAGCCGTTCCTTAGAGGTAGGGTACTGTCATGAGTCTGGGCTGCAGGGTTCCCCTTCTCCACCAGAGGTCTCCCTTCCTCCCAGACTCCACTCATCTAATTACACACACCTGTCTGATCGCACACACCTGTCCCCATCATTGCACCCGCAGCTGTTCCTC
>JAUZSZ010000101.1:1746653-1756883 GCA_034780575.1 Labeobarbus marequensis | reverse complement strand
AATTAGTGAAATAAATCAACTTTTTGATGATATTCTAATTATATGACCAGCACCTGTAAATCAGATGAATGCAATAGAAAAGGTAATGCCTAGTCAGGGCCAGCCCTAACATTTTGGGGGCCTTAAGCAGATTTCAAAATGGGGCCCCCAATCCCCCAACGTACACAACATACTCGTCCTACACTGACACAGATTACATCAGACTGCTGTAATAAGGATAATTTGTCAAATGAACAGTACGTTGTGCTTGAATACATATTTTATTGACTAAAGCATGTTAAAACAATTTCAATTTGCATGCTGCAGAAATGTAATTAGGACACGCAACATAATTAAGAAAGCCTAAACACTGTGTAAAGACAAAAGATAGCGCTGAACATCATAAATTACAACTATCACAATGTGGTAATGAACACAAAGTTTGTAATTATTTAAAAGAAATTCTCAGACTGGAGCGCAAATAAAAAGTACACCAATATTCAAATTACAGATTAACAAAATAAATAATAAATGGTTTACAAAACAGAAATACTTTGACTGGCTTTGCTCAGGCATTTCAGAACGACCATAACATTTCAGATGCTGTGAACGAGATCAGTCCGCTGCTAGTCAAGTTATCCTGTCTCATAGCGCAAAGTCACATGAATTTTTTGATGCACTTGGAGGAATTTATTCATTTATTCATCAAAATGCATTTCCATCTCCTCATGATTCGCATTAACCCTTTTTCGCACAAGTCAAAAACCACCTTAAGCGAGCATGTAAACTTTTTTGCGAATTAAGGTATTTTTATTCGAAATTTGGTATTTCCATCACTCGTTTCTCATGCGATACTTCAAAATGTGCATTAAAACAGGGTGATGGAAACCCAGATAGTGTCCCTCTGTGATTATCTTTGAAGACTCCTTTGAAAAAAATATTCAACTTTGTAACTTTGTTTTTGGTCAAAAATTATTTATTGATACTTTTGGGACATTCAAGACCCTCTTTATCATGTGGACAAGTATTGAATCAATTTCATTGTTTTTTGAGAAAATAAGGGAAGGGAAGTGGTTTGTGGCCAAGTATGGTGACCCATACTCAGAATTTGTGCTCTGGATTTAACCCATCCAAGTGCGCGCGCACACACATAGCAGTGAATATACCCCCGGAGCAGTGGGCATCCAATGCTGCGGTGCCCGGGGAGCAGTTGGGGGTTCGGTTCCTTGCTCAAGGGTCTCACCTCAGTCATGGTATTGAGGGTGGAGAGATAATGGGTTATCTTAACGGTAACTTCAAAAATCCAAGGAGAAAACAAAACAGAATGCCATATAACACCAGTTACTGCTCTTTACTGTTACTGTGCTGGCTTGGAGTTATACGGTATTCTGCCTTGGTTTTAGTGTCCATTAATGTCTGCCACATTTAAATCACGGTGCAACTTGTATACTTTCATTCATTCATCAGCACTTAAACGAATTAAACAGATCATGATCTAAACTGCTCCATATAACACAGCACTGTAAACAAGCAAAGACTACTTAACTTGGCAAAGCAGTCGTAAATTTTTACTATTTTTTTATAAGGTCTGTCAGTCTGGGTGTAACAGACTTTATTGTAATTCATTTTCTAATTTATTTTTGTACTTTTTATATTTTGTGGGTTTAATTATGTAACAAGTCTGCTCTATCTGACTTACAAAACGGGGACTTTTATTTTGACGGGTGTTGCAGCCTTTGTAGTGACAATGATTGCATCAGTAATGAAAAGAACTACTCTCCGATTTTTACAGTTCATTGTGGTTTCTAAGGTTTACTAGTTTATTGAGCAGCCCCCCGAAAAGGTATAAGGTCTGTATTTGTTGATTGTTACTTAAAAACAGTATTTTGTGTAATTCACTGTGTAATGCAGATAACAATGTGACAAGAGAGAGTTTAAGGACAAGGCTTTTAATGCGTATCTTTGTATTAGGTACTAAAGATATAAAAGACATTGCAGAAGCTGTTGAAAGTATAATAATGCTTCAAGAAACATCAGTAAAGTTTAGGCCATCATTCAGACGGGGTCCGCTACACTGGGGCTGCCCACTTATGCCCAACAAAGGCAAAGTGCAGTAACTATGCAAACACTGAAACAGAGAAAACGCCTTTAAAGTTTTTACACCAGACTGATTCTTGAGACATGGGACAAAATGTGCAGCAATTATATCTGGTATTAGGTTTAAAAATGAAAATATTTTCAGTTGCAAGTGTTATGAGGGATAGAATGTATTTAACAATTAATTTAATTTGATCATTATTATATCAAATCTATGACATTTATTGTCGTCTCACTACATCTAAAACTGTGTACACAGAAGGGTTCAATCATTCATAAATGAATAAAAATGTTTTTTTTAAACGTTTTCTTACAAACTTACGTAACTACAAACATTATCAGCAACTATTTTTCTTATATCTACAACTCAAACAGTTCAACATTTCTTCATTACATCTCCATTTTACAAAATATTTAACCCTTTTCCAAATACTAAACAATACACTTGTACAATTTAGCAATTACTCATGCTTTCTCGCTTTCCCCCCCCGTTATCCAATGCTGTTTGAGATTTCTGTCACTTTTTGAATCCTTTGCACGTACCGATATTTTCTGCTGTTTTCCATCACCTACTTCAACTGACTTCTAAAATACATTCACTCATATTTCCCTTAGCATACTCTCTATTCACTATCTGCTTTCCAGTCACACTATGCATTGTATTCATCTCTCCAACACTTCCACATGCAAAAAAACTCCTCCAACATAAGATCAGCTGGCACTTCTGTTGACTCCTGCACATTGCTACAACTACTAGTCCAAACTGCATAGCGGCAAAAACGCTGCCATCACACGGTTTCCTCTGCACTTCATTTGTATTCGCTCTGCCACAAGCAGATTTCCAACCTAACCTCAATAGTTGGCACAGCACAAAGTCATCTATCATTTTGCCTTCTGCAGTCACTTTCACTCGCCAAAATTGCTACAACTGAAGCAGTAAATTGCAATATGCCCCACATTGCTGATATCTTGTAATTACTGTTGCAAGGTTCACATTTGCCACTACATGCTGCTTTGGACGTGAGTATTCTACTTTCACCTCTGCAGTAACGACTTGACCTTCAAATCCTGTGTACTTGTCAGCAACTCCAGGTACCTCACAATCATCATCTACTTGTTAATGTAGATTGTGCTGTTGTTGATAGGCATATTTCCCCACTAAATGGACGCACAGACACATTTGTGATGGCATGTCACTTTCCATTCTGCAACATTTCACATCCCCATACACAGATATGCTGCCGGTTTGGTCTGCAGCATCATATGATCTTCTCTTCATTCTTTGATGTGATCTTGTAAAACTCACCCTTTTTTTAGTCAATTGCAAAATCTTCACTGTCACACTGACCTAAAAATTCCAAAACAAAGAACCCACTTCATGGCACATGACACAAACATTTAAATACTGACATACAAATTTTCTACAACTATACTAACAAGCAAAAGCAAAACATCATTAATACAAATTCAGTCATATTAAAAATATTAGGCTGTTTTAGCCTTATGCTGGAGTTGTTTAATTTCATCGCTTGAAAGTGAACTAAGTAAACAATTAAATAAATTAGCACCATAATATTGTGTATTGTTGACCTCAGATTCTGACGATAGGAAGATGACAATTGAGCATATCGTTTAACACTAGTGTGTATCTAATGAATCTGTTTTATACAATTTCTTTGGTTGACCTTGATGTCTGTCTCAAAAATCTCTCAAATAATTTATGTTCAAGGGTGTGTACGGTAAATTCAGATTGACACGTCTAAACAGAGTACCCAAAGTTAATTTGAGTGTTGCAAAATAAAGCCGAAGAGGGGTTGTTAATGTGTTTTGGTTTGGTTTCTCATGGGCTTTTGTTAGTTATGGTTAAAACGGTCCATTGTTTTTTTTGTTTTGTTTTTTGTTGCAAAAAACAACGAATTAGGTAAAGACACATATGGACATGATATAGGAGATCTTCAATGTCTTAATTTTTGGTGACAAATGGGTCATTGAAATTTTTAATTTAACATGATAATTTAATAAAAACATTGTAAGCTACTAGGCTTACATTTCCTCCCTAATTCAAAAAGCAGCTAACGTTACACAAAACGAGCAAATTATCGAAGGACATAATCACTAACTTCAATTTAGTATGAGTTTATGCACTTTAAAAAACAATCAGTGAAGCGGTCTACATCAGAGGTCCCCGACCACCGGGTCGCGACCCAATACCGGGCCGTGGAAGAACTCCAACCGGGTAGCGAGAAAGTTCTGGGGAAAATGCGTATAGATATGATGCTCTGTTATTTATTGTGCGTAAATTATTTTTCTAATTATTCTGTATTTTCGGTGTATGCGATTGATATCGAGTAGCAATGTGACGATTTCATGTTAAATTAGTAAATAAAAAAATTGCTCTGATCTGTCATATAGGCTATAAGGGCTTAAATGGATTGCAGTTGATCCATGATATACGGAGCAGGTCTAGATCCCACCGTTCGCCATGCGATTCGCAGATTAATTTGCCAATTTACACGTTCAAGCTATTTAAAACCACAAGAAGAAACGAAACAGAACTCAATTCGTTACTTGCGCGCTGTACTCACACACACCCAAAGCGCACACAAGCATAGACCTGTTTCAGAGAGTGCGGCATACTGATTTGATTCCTCTTTCATGTATCCCTGCATTTAATACATAGATACATACGCATGGGGGTTTGCGGTTACGTCACAATACTAGAAGTATTTCTGTTTTAAACCATGAAGGCAAGACAATGGATAATAAACAAGCAACATGCAAACTTTGCGCAACAGTTATGTCTTAACTTCAGTCATACAGAACGTGAAAGTAAAAAAACTTTTCTAAAAAGAGTTTAACGCTGCATTAACAGCGCATATTCTCTCAGAGACAACGAATCTACTTCAACATGTGCTGATAACAGTATAAATGAATAGACCTGTTTTAAAGACCCCCATCCTAAATTTTCATAATTGCCATTATCAATGACGTTGACCATTGCAGAACTACTGTTTTATACCACAGAACACTTTTGAACCATACTGCGTGACAATAATGTTAAAAATGTTTAAGCCATCTCACTTAAATAAAAACAAATTAATGAACGAATCAAGGGGTAACACCAGACAGGTGACACACGTAGCACCAATAGACGCATAATACTGGACAAAGGAATCGTGGGGCAGACAACACTATAAATACAGGGCTTAATGAGGGGTAATTAACGGGACACAGGTGAAACAAATGACTAAATCAACGAGAGGGAAAAACTGCATCACGGTGTAACGAAGAGTCAGTGGCGTTTGGATCCATATGCAGCTTTATTAAGACAAAACGGGAAAAACTGGCACAGTTCAGATAACAGCGTCAGGAACAACGTAGACTAGGCAGACTCGTAAACTGAGTGAATGCAAGGGGTCAAATAATCAGAATAGGTAAACAGTCCAGGCAAGCAACAGCGAAACAAACAGAAACGCTCGGTAATGTCAGCTAGGGAGAACAAGACTTCGCAATGAGGTATGACAGAACACAGCTTAAGTAGTCCAGATAATGACCAACACCTGTGCAGGTGATCAGTGAATGAATGAATGAATGAATGAATGAATGATTTATATAGCTCTTTAGTTATTAGTTATGGGAAATTAAGTCTGAAAGAACCGGTTAGTACACTGGTGATGGATCCCTCTGGTGGTGATCAGAGGTCACAGTCCAGGGGTGTAACAATATCACCTAAAACTTTTGTCAAAATGTTGTCAATGCACAGCTTTTGAATCTGGAGGTGCAAATTTTGTAAAATATGAAATTCATGTCTGTTCAACACATAACCCCATGATATAGATTCAGTAGATTTAGATTTAGGTTGTGTAATATCCATTTAATTAATTTAGCATATTTAATATTGGGGACATCCAAGTTATTTGACATTTGAATTTTTTTTTTTATTTTTTTTTTTTTTTTGCTTTCCCTGATAATTAGTTACTTTTATAACGAGGTAACTCAGTTACTATTTGTGAGAAGTAACTAGTAACTATAACTAATTACTTTTTTAAAGTAATGTGCCCAACACTGTTGATAATATTCACTAACATTTCAATACTGAGCTGTAATACATGCTGTCACTTTTAATATTTGCAATGTTGTAGTATGAATACTGTGTGAGCTACTACGTTGATAATATGTAATCAGAATTAGCTAAACAATCTACTGCTGCTGCTGCATGAAACCTGCTGTAAGCCCTGTTGAATAAGCAAAGAATAAAATGCCTGTTTCACCTAAAGAGTTCACTTACCATCCATGCATTTTCACTGAAATGTCATGCAACTAAAGTACTTTCTCCTGCCACTGCTGTATTAGCAACAATAATAATTGGTTTGCTATGCAGACTGCTGCTAATATCATTTCTAACATTGCATCTGAATTTGCTATGCATTCTTCTGTTATTAAAATTCACTAAAAATTGCGATCTGAATAGCTATGCATACTGCAGCTACAGCTGCACAAAAGTACTTAGAATTACTATGAGCGTCTTTATTAAACAAGCAAACGCTAACAAATAATGCCTATTTCGCATTGAAGAGTTCACAAAATCTCTGTACGTTATAATAAATAAATTAAGTAATAAAAGCCTATTTCATTTTAAAGAGTTACTTACCCCATGTTTTATCACTGAAATTTCATGCAACCAAAATACTTTCTGCTGCCGCTGCTATATAAGCAACAGTAATAATTTGACTTGACTTGATTTGCAATGCATACAGCTATTAATAATTTGTGAATAACACAATCTGAATTCTATGATACTGCTGCTACACTCCAGTAAATAGTAAATTCCAGTTTAAGTGTCCTACTATTAGGCTACATTGTACTTGGGCTACTGATTGGAAATGATTTATTATTAGTAGTGTCTATATTTTAAACAAATTCATGATTAAGTATCTTTAAACTACCACTAAACATGACTTTCATAAACTCTTCTCTATCGATGAACCAAAGGTAACAAGTAAAAAATAGAGATGTGGCCCCTTTAAGAGTGAGCACTCCCTTCTGAGTGCATTGCATGTGCACCACGAGTACACGTTTAAGTGGGTATATTAGTTTCTGTTGCTCATTAAGTTGTTTGGGTTAAATAAGTAAGGCTGTTAACAGTACGACGTTTAAGAAATCAGTTATATAGGTTCACCTTGACTTAAAACTGTGAACAACTGTGAAACGCCAACTGCAAACTGATCCCACTAGTGAAGCGAGCATCTGAAGTGATCCGTATGCTTTTAATGTAGATATGAAAACTCATAGAAGATATTGAAAGCATTGAAGGTTTCAGGGCAAATAAGTTAATCCCCAATTCACTTTACTGTTCTAAGATCTGCAGCGCTTGACGTTGTATTCTCACATACATGAACTAGAAAAACGCTTGCTGCTGCTGCTGTTATATGATCACGACCTGCTTAGTAATTATTCCTCTCGCAAATAACCTGCACATAGTTTTACAACTTGTATGTTTTCTAGTTTAGAAATGTAAATCTGACGAATGCCAATAATGCACTGAAATCAGAGTGAAGACTGTTCACTTATCTAGCTGTTGAGTTTCAGAGGAACTCTGAAAGCGCCCTGCAAAATGCTTAAGTGTATGCTAACCAGACATTTAAATGTAAAGCAGCAAGAACCAATCAGCTTGTGTCAAGTTGTTTAACGCTGTGAATATCATCAGTTTCGTTAATACTCGTCAGTCTGCGCTATCTAGAGTTTCATGACTGAAGTATACATTTATCTTACAAGTACCTTACTTTAGAAGCTAATATTTATAAGTCCTGGCCTTAAACGGCCTGTTAGCTCATCCTCCCTCACCACCCTCAACAGGGCAGCTAAGAGGTATACAGAGGTCCACCCCATGGAGCAGTCGGTAGTGATGCAGTTGTGTCCTAATACCACCTCCACCTGGCAGGGCAAACCGTCCCTCCCCTCCTGGGCCTGTAGGTACTCATCTGGTCTAACAGGCAGTGCCTATGCGCCCTGTGGAGAAGCTGCTTCCGCTTTACACCATGTCTACACCGGACGCGACAGTTGTCTTGTCGTGCCGCGCCGCAACAGCTAAAGTCGGTCTACACTGGACGCGACAAAGCGACCGTTGAAAATCATTTGAAATTTGTGTCAATACGTCATAAATAGAACGCAGCAGCAGTTTACTGTTGGGGATTTGTCGTGTCGCGCCATGCCGCATCCAGTGTAGACAGCATCACTGATTTTAGTGAGTTCTGTAGTATTTTTTCGCGCCATTCGCGTCCAGTGTAGACACGGTGTTACACACTACAGCATTACTCCAGGTCCATCAGGCCAAGGCACTGAAAGACCTGCACGAAGGTGATGAAGGTCACAGCAAGTTCTCTGGGTCATGCGATGTCCACACTTGTGGTCCAGGAGTGCCATCTCTGGCTGTGTCTGGCTGACATGAGGGATGCAGACAAAATTCGATTCATTAATGCCCCATGTCTCAGATCGGCCTTTTCAGTGATGCAGTCGAGAACTTTGCCCAGCAGTTCTCGGCTGCACAGAAGCAGACTGAGACGATTTGTCACATCCTACCCCAGCGGGCAGCTGCTGCCTCCACCCACTCGCCGTCTGCAGCTCATCACAGAGGGCAGCCCCGTGTCCGCCCCCGATCGTGCACTGCAGCAACAGCAGCCTCTAGCAAAGCAACATGTTGCACCACACACTCAGACCCTGTACCGGGCCACCCACGAGCCACCAGAGCCAGGTCTCTGTGTTCCACCTTGCTACCCCACTGCAAGTACATAGGTCGTTCTGCTGGTCCTGCTTGCACGGTATCTAGGAGTCTGGCTCGTGCTGCCCAGTCTGTCTCGCTGGCTCCTTCGGACCATCAGACTCAGCTATGTGATTCAGTTTGCCCCGCGTCCCCCAAGCTCAGTAAGGGCAGCTGATGCTCATGTCTTACGAGAGCCTCTCATGTCTTAGGAGATCACAGTCCTACTGGCGAAGCACGCGATAGAGCCGGTCCCTCCAGCTGATATGAAGATGGGGTTTTCAGCCCCTACTTCATTGTACCCAAGAAAGGCAGTGGGTTACGGCCAATCTTGGACCTGTGTGCCTTGAACCAGGCCCTTGCCAGGATACCGTTCAACATGCTGACGCAGAAACGTTTCTTCGGATCCTTCTGTGCAACAGACCATTTCTGTGGTTTGCGTTCCAAGGACGTGCATATCAGTACAAGGTCCTGGGAAAAGGGTAAACTCTCCCCGATGCAGAGGATCTCTTTTCTTGGTATGGACTTGGATTCGGTCAAACAGAGGAACGTGCTCAGTCGGTGCTGAATTGCTTGAATACATTCAAAGGCAGGACAGGAACACCGTTATTTATATAGCACTTTTTACAATGCAGATTGTGTCAAAGCAGCTTTACAGTATTAAGTATCCAAACTGCTTGTCCTATGCAGTTGTGGCCTAATGGTTAGGAAGTCAGACTTGTAACACAAAGGTTGCAGGTTTGATTCTCAATACCGAGAGGAGGGAGTGGATGAACAGTTACAGAGCTCTCTTCCACACTAACCCCCCTGGTGCTACAGCAAAAATGGTTGTGCACTTCTCCGTGTGTGTTCCAGCGTTTCAGGCCAAGACAGGGAAACACCCTGGATAGATGGCTAGTCCATGTTCTGGTATCATGCATTATAGAAAAACAAGCTAAGATAAGTTTTTGTTTGTTTGTTATCAATTTAATAATTATAAGAAATGATCTTGTATCTTATCTCTGATACAATATAATAATATAACGTAAATGTCTCAAATGAAGACGCGATATTTTATCGAATCAAACAAATTCGCAGAAATATCGACTTATATGTACAGCAAAAACTAGCGAGCGTAAGGCCTAACAATTATAATTAGGTGGGGAAAAATAAGATAAGGACGGCGAAAGTGCGGTAAACAAAGTCATGGAAACTTAAAAAATGGTTCTGGTTTCAAAGCGTAAAGCTATGAAAAACTTTGCGGTTTATATCTCACAACGGTGTGAGGAGAGCTAGAACAGTAGCGCCCTTAAACATGTAGGTAGATGAAAAATGTTAAATATAAACTAGAATGTGGCTCTGATGTGACTTATCTCAGTAATAAACAGTTGCATTTGCTGACGAACTATTGGAATTTT
>JAUZSZ010000101.1:1724537-1736812 GCA_034780575.1 Labeobarbus marequensis | reverse complement strand
GAGGAATGATCTTCATCTCACATCTTCTGAGGAGCGTTTATTTCTTCATCTCTCAATCAGCATTGCATTATATGTTTAGATCATTTACATCTCATCTTACTGAGACATATTATTGGAGATCGAGCGAAGACTGATATTTAGATAATTTTATGACAGTATCTGCTGCACTGTTATAAAGATCTCATTTATTTTCAACACAAGCATCAGAATCTCATCATAAAAATATCAGCATCTACAGCAAATTCATATTTTTGCTCAGTTTGAGTCTCTGAATAAAATTGAGCTGTTTTTTCCTCCATATTCTCACTATATCAGACTATAATTTCAGATTTTCCAAAGATTCAATAAACTCTTTCATGTCAAGCTTAAAATTGGGTTAATTTGCTACATCATCCTGAATTCAGATTTCAAACAAAGTTTGCAAAAGCCAAAGATCACAAAAGTCTAATAAATTACTATTTAAACTTGGGAATGCAAAATATAGGCTTTGATTTGAAATCATTGTGAAAAATTTATATAATTCTAAAATCCTGATAAAAAATATGACTTTATTAACCGTGTACTGAAGTCAATCTCAGACTGTAATGAAGGTCCAGAAGCAGATTTCTTCCACACTAGTGGACTCGTACCGTCAGGTCTCGATGGCTACATGTATATGGATGGACAAAAGAGTGAGGTAACGGAGAAAAACTTACGATATTGAACCCGTGGATGCTCTGGACTGCCTCTTACTCTTCAGAGCTCTTAGTTTGTCACCTTGTGTGAGTCCTCCGCACTCCTCTTCCTCTTCCTCAGTGTGCTAACCAATTAAAAACACAACCTGGTTAATCACAAAAACATCCTATTTTCCAATATAAGTGGGCAGTTCTAGGCCATATAATTCAGCAAAGTGCATTAAACTTTATAATGCTATGCAAAACAGACACAGATTGGTTTACTCACCATATCAGAAGCTGTTTTCCTCTGTGAAATGTTCTTGTTTGTACCATTAATGGAAATATCTTCCACTCCAGACAGGATTCCAGCCACTGCTGTTTTACTTGAGCCGTTTTCCTGCTCATTTATTTTTTGCCGGTGCAAATCACCTTCTTCCCACAGACTCGCCTGCTTTCTGTTACATTAAGGCATGTATTAATTGTATTAATAGGGCTTCTAAAAAGCAGAAAATCCCATGCAGATTAGGGATGGGCGATATCTTATCGTTAGCGATATACCAGTGAAAAATTCTCCCCATGATAAGAATTAGTCTTTCCGCCATAATAACGACAAAGTCTAGTTGTTAACATATTTCTGTGGCGGACATGAAATTGAGGAGGAGTTTATCACTAAATGAGGAGCTCCTTCTATCTGGAACTGGTTTGGTTAGGGCTGTACAGTGCAAAAAAAAAAATTGGTCTGAATAAATATACTACAGTAGCACGTGTGCAATAAAGTTTTGCTTGTGTATGAGCCTGCTATTGTCCAACAAAATATATTATTGACATGCTTTTTCTCCACATTAACTTAACATCATGTTCTTTTTGTGACCAGACGTGCTTTTATATTACAGAATAATAGCTTTTATCACTGTATATAATGTCAATTAGCATTGCATTATAAATATACTTCATAAACCATATACTTTGAGCAATCATATGTTTACTGTCTTCAAGTTTCATCAGTTAAAATGTCTCTATCTGCTTTTTATTCAGCGATAACTGGATGATACTTTTGTCGATATTAGGGATTTCCTGGAAAGTTGTCAGTGCTATTACTTCTGTGATGCATACGTGTTTCTGCGCAAGAGCACCCCCTTGCTTCCAGTATGAATTAAACACTCATTACATTACTCAGTAATGCTCACAACACACTATTTTGGGTAAAAATAAGAAAGATAATACTTTTCTCTAAAGAAACCGGATTCCCCGAATTATCGTAATTGATATCGTTACCGCAATAAATACCAGGAATTATCATGATATATATTTAAGCCCATATCACCCATCCCTAACGCAGATTGGCATGCAGATACATTGTGTTGAATCAAAGTGCGTGTTGAAGACTCACTCATCGATGAAGTTCTGCTGAGGTCCGATGATTGAGCCGGGTCTGCAGATCCTGATCCAGGCGATGGCTTCAGCTGCAGTCAGTCTGAAGTGTTTCATCATGTAACAGCCAATCAGTGTCCCTGTTCGACCCAGACCGGCTGAAACACACGGTGGTTTGGCCTGTTAATCTCTCTACTTCATGACACTGGAAAACTGAACCTGGAAGACTCATATCCACTGATGAACTGAGGTGGATTTGTTGAATCATGCAATAAAATGAATACAACAGTTACAAGGGGATTTATGCAGAATGGCTTTTTAAAGTAGAGCTGTCAATTTAATGTGTTGTAGTAATTAATGCATTTAACACAGCACCCCGTCAAGACCTGTCTGTCATCTTACACTGATGCAGTTTCTGATAAAGTCTATTAGAATGCAGTTATATGAGCCTAAAATTCAAGATATGAGCGTAAAAGATAAATTAGCCTCTTATATTTATATCATATGATATAGTTTAGCAATATCACACCTGCAAGAGTGCTGTTTTTCCCCAATATCTGCATGAATGCAACTGCGATATTGATTTTATACAGCAGTTCAATAAACGAAGCTAATACTGTTAAACTTTAGACACAATATTGCAAAATTAAGCAAAAATATTGGTTGACAAACGAAAATGGTTCCAATCAAAACAACAGCAGAACTGTTGAACGTCTCTAATCCACACACAGCGGTGATTTGTTACTGAATGAATCAAGTGAGTCAATGATTCAGTGACTCACTTATAAAGAGTCACTTGCTTAGTTTCTGAATGAATCAGCCATTTGAACAAATCAGTTGAATAAATGATTCAATGCTTTCACTTTTATATTGAGATTATCATTTCCTTTATTAATAAATAATTTAATGTTTCAGTACTCCTAGTTAAAATCCATTTAATATTATTTATGTAATGTAGAATCAAAATATTTCTTTCTGATGCTTTTATTGAATGCTTTTCTCAGCCAACACAACAATGACTTTAAATTAACTTTTGGGGGTAATTTCACAGCCAAAATTGATTAAGTAATTGATAAGTAATTAATTAAATTAGCTTTATAGCTAACTCTGGCACAACACTTTTTTTGTGCATTGTCCCTGTATAAATAAATGAAATAAACTAAAAAAAAACTAAACTAATTAGAATAAAAATTTTAATTGCTTGACAGCCCTAGTTTAAATATATGGGTATCTTATTAGTAGCTAAGAGCATATCAGTTGAACCAAATAAGCATCTAGATTGGGATGTGCATAAATTTGTGAATGATTTGTGTTCACATGTACAATAAAATGCTGATTACAATAACACATGTAGATGAATCCCTTGTTGTATTCATTATTTCTAAGTCCCTTCTGGATAAATATGCATGCTAAATTAATAAATGTAAAACTTAAATGCATGTAGGTGAGAAAACATGCAAGGTTTACATGCAAAATCAATAAACAACACCACAGAAGAGATTCTGTGCAGGCCTGAGTAACATAGGCACATTTTTCAAGATATGACGTCTTCACGTGACTACTTTAAGCTTGAAAACCCCGAACCTTTGCAGTGGACAGCAATGCCTCCGTCAGCATTCTCGCAGATGTTCAGGAACTTGGTGACGATGGCATCGTTGGGCGTACTGCCGTCTACAAAGAACAGGTCGTGGTGCTTGAAGCCCATGTCTGTGAAACGCTTGGCGTCATACATTTTCTTGTTGAGCCGGATGATGGTGGTGATATTGTGCTTCCTGAAGTAGGGGAAATACACTTCAGGGGCATGAAGAGGGTATCCTGAAGGGGGGGGGGGGAGAAAAGTTTATAAATCTGTACATAATTCCAGCTCTCATCTCAGACTAAAGTCAAAGCTAGGACTGGGCCAAAAAATTATCACAATTTTTTCATATCAGTCGATGTTGATAATCACAATAAATGTCAAATCTTTATTTCTTTCAAAGCCAAATTTCTGCTCCAAAGTGAAATTTGTTGAAACCAGACCTTTAATTTTCCTTAAATATCTTAATTTTTTAGTTTCTGCATGTAATATTGTTTCAAGAATCAAGAAACAGCTTTGTGCTACCTGATCATAATAATAATAATAATAATAATAATAATAATAACAACAATAGCCTAATATTACTTTTTTGTCTCTTAGAAATGCACATTTGATGGTAGTAGCAGCTTGAGTTAGGATGCAGATGAAAAGTGTTCATTAATCAAAATCAGTTCTTTTAATTATTCTGTTTTTTTTAAATGAATCATTGGTCTTCCATAGTAGTAACACATTTAAATCATCATAAACACAGTCAAAACCACACATATACCACACCTCAACACCATGGTAAAAGCTAACTATATGGTTTTTAGGTATTTGTATGTCTAAAAACATTTAGTATAGGCTAAACGCACACATGTTATAGCTTAATCACAAAACACTGTACTTATATTCCATTACTATACATTTAATTTATGTCTACATTAATAATATAATTCAATTTGATACAAATGCCCACATTTCTGACACAATACCACAGTGCAGTTAGTGTTACTACAGTAAATCCATAGTAAAAGAAAGCCAAAACATATGCACCATTCTCAGTTTTGCTCTTTGGATGAGGGCCACTGAAAGCCAAAAACTTCCCTGGAATTATCCAGTTGAAATCTCCATTTTCTGCCCGCTGGAAAAGATATTAAAGTATCATTGAGTCTGTCAGTGTGTGGCTAAACTCTTTCCCCTGGTTTCACAGACAAGGCTTAAGACTAATCCTAGACTAAAATGCATGTTTCAACAGAAATATCTTGCTCTGACATATCTTAAAATATGTCAGTGACGTTGTTTGGTCTCAAGATACATACCTGTAAAGTTTTCTTCTGAGACATTTTTATAAAATCTGCTTAAATATCTTAAACTAAGGCCTAGTCTTGGCTTAAGCTGAGCCCCATCTGTGAAACCGGGTCTTTAAGCTTTACCATTCTATATCAGGGAAAACTCACCTCATAATGTTCATATTCCTCCACATTAAACTTTGAGAAATCCAGCCAGCCAAACTGCAGAGCCTGAAACACACAACATGCCATCAACAGGAATAATGGACCGGAAAACACGCCTGATGAAGCTTCAGAGAGACGCTGGATTACCTTGTGAACGGCCAGCAGACAGTCAAGGATATTCAGATTGTACATGCAAGTCCCAAAAGATGCATCTCTGTTGAATGCAATGAAAAATTAAGTCAAAGACGAACAGAAATCTAGAAATTGATCAAAGGATTGCTTCTTTAAAAGTCTCATTAAATGCATGTTCTTAAATAACAAAGGGGATACATTTCAATTACCGAAAAGGAAGATAAGACGCATTTTGAGAGACCAAAAGGCTGTACGCTTCTTCTGGTGTTTTCTGTAGATGCATTACCTACAAAAAAAGAGGACAAGATGCAAAGTTCATGCACATACATGCAAAACCATTAGAAACATATCTGAGCATTCAATCAGGCAAGTCTATGGGCTAAAAAAAGCTGGACCGGAAAACTTACAGCATAAGAGCCGATCAAATACGCAGCATTGGCTTGTTTCTTTCTGTCACCACAGGTATAAAACACAATTGTCTTCTTTGCAAGAGCACAAGACTGTTGAATTAGAAGATCACAAATTTAAAAACATTTAAACAAATCTTACATACAAAACTAAACATTTAAATAATACAAAAACATAACATGCAATGCATGCAAATACTGTATTTATTAGAACAGTGTAATGAAGCGTCATTACCTTCAGCTTTTTGTTGAGTTTGCAACAGAAGCGATAAAACATGGCCAGGTTGAGCGGGCCAAAGTCCGCATAGAAGCTGTTCAAATACAAAAATCAAAGAGGTCACTGATAAAGGTCTGGTACGATCAATAAAAACCATATGCATATTTAACAGATTTGGGGAAGAAAACACTTAATATTGAACTTTTAGACAAAACATTAAAAAAAAAAAAAAAAAAATTTGTAGTAATATTTAATCCATCAGGCGTTTATGCCTCATAAAATCTGATATAGTGAGAATACAAAGGAAACTCATACTGAGCAAAAATATGCAATTTTGTGCAAATGCTAATATATTTATACGATGAAATTCTGTTGCTCAATGTAAATCTCTGAGATCCTTATAACAGTACAGCAGATGCTAACATAAAATAATATAAATGCATCTCCAATAACATGTCTTAGTATGCATAATGCAATGCAATCCAATGGTGATTTGAGAGATGAACATTGATGTTGATCATTTACAGGCCTTTCATGCATCAAATATGATACTTTATAGTGTTTAGTGTATTAATGTCCCCAATCATGAGCCATCTGACAGCATTTCAGAAGTAATTCCACTCTTACTTCTCATAGGAAAGCTCTTCATCGATGCAGAAACAGTGTCTGTCAGGAGTGGTCTTCACCTTCTGATGAAGAATAGCAAAATACAGCTGATCTGAAAAACACAAGAAGCCAAACTATACTGTAATCTCTCATAATGACTGAACTTCAACAGATTTCACGCAGTCTGTGAATGCAAACACTTATGACCAGTGCATTTGAACCAAGAGATTTGAATCCGCGTACCGGAAGTGAGTTCTCAGATTAACCGCGAGACAACAAAACATGTGCACTATTAAGAAGAAAACAGAAATATGAGACTCACCTTTAATGAACTCGATGCAGTTTGACAGATCGCAGGTTTCTATTGTAACGTTGTTCCTGAGCATTATTTAATCTTGGTTTAAGTTAGCTTAATATTAAAAACACTTCACAGTAATCTAAAAGGCAACACACATTTACACATTCAACCAAAACAGTAATTTCCGTCGACACTTTATTAAAAAAATAAATAAAATCAAGTTCAATAAATGAACCGAATTTTTTTTTTAAAGTAAAATAACTAATTTTTACGTGTCGAGCTTGTTTTATGCAATAAAACCTGCATTAAATTTTTTTATTAAACTATACCTCCGTTTAAATTGTGTAAATAACGCGTAAATAACGCCACGCGATCTTTCTCTCGCCTGAAGTCTGAATAAAATTCATCGCAGTTTAAACCAATCTCGACGTTAAAACCTTTCCCGCCGCCTGATTGGCTGACGGTCGCCACACTGACACGTCAATCACACTAAGCCCCTCCCTCCAGAATTTAAATCGAACTGCAGGCAGCGTTCGACTCTAATTGGCACGCTGCCCGAGCCGTTGCTAGGAGAGAGGCGCCGATCAGCCAATAGAATCTCATTTTGCTCTGACTGAACGCTTTGATCCACTTTCGGTGATTTACATCCAGCGAACCGAACAAAGAAAACCGTTCCGTCTCCACACACACACCATTATTATTCAATAAGAGTCACGCTGACTTATAACCAGAGCTAATCTCGACATAAACAGCACTTAGTTTGTGATGTGATCGCGTGTTTCACGTTAAAGCGACCATCCGGTGTTATAAACCGCCAAACAGACCCCTGACAGGACTTGTATGATGGCGCTTTAACCCTTTGAAATGGTTCTGTAGTTAGTTTACCTGTGATGCGAAGGTAAATGTCCCTCAGAGACGCGCAGAGTCTCTTCCTCGACTCGCTCCGTCGCTCGCTTTTGCGCTTCATGCTTCCTTTACGCGCAAAAAGATGGCGTTTCAGACGCGACCGTGCGATGGAAGTAGGATTTGCGGTTTCGTCTGCATGGTCCGGCTTCTAACGGCTCCATGCGCTGCAGACCAAAGTATATTTGAGCCAGTTGTCCTGCCAGTGACGTAGTGACGTAGGGAAGGCAAGTCTCTTGAAGCCTTGCGAGTGACGTCACTGCGCCACAACATCCGGGCACCGGCGGAACTTTAACCCGTGCAGCGGCTCTCGCGAAATCCCACAAATCGAGAAATTAAGAAACACGACCGGTTGAAAGATTATTTTCATTGTTTAAAACACTCCTGTTTTACATTGCTGTAATGTAAAAACATATTATTCAAATTGTAGCCTATAGCACTTCTGCATAATGGTAATTTGTGCTGTGTAGTCTATATTTTACGCAGATGTAACAGCTTTGTGTGTGTGTGTGTGTGTGTGTATACATATGTACAGTAATTCTCATGAGTGTAATGCGAAAAAGTTGTTAAGTATTTATGCACAGTGGTAATTACTGTTGTATAATTTATCCAGATGTACTATTTTGCAGTAAACAAACAAACAAAACTAGTACAGTAATACGAATGATTTAAACAATGAACAATGTAAAAAGAAAAATTAAAATTAATGGTGCTAAAATATTGTTCCGTCTTATTTCTTGACACTAATTACACTAATTCTAATGGCTGTATATAATGGCTATATATATATATATATATAAACAAACAAAATATAAAAACTGTAAAATATTAACACATAATGCCAGCATTTGCTGTATAGTCTTCAATTTATATAAATATTTATTATAAAACTTTTTTTTACTGTTTTGCAGTAAAAAAAAAAAGTTATGATAATGAGAATAATTCAAACAATGCACAATGTAAAAAAATTAATTGTCCTATAATTTTCTTCATTTTCTTTATGTAAAATATAAATTTTTTATGTTTTGTTTTTTTGAGGATGAAACATAACTTGGACATGTTTATATGAGATTTACACCAAAACAAGTGTTTTATGCTCCACTCAATATGATAATGTGTTTTAGGAGAATTTTTGGTGTTTATATAATACAATATAATATAATAATATTACAGTATAGAGAGAGAGAGATAGAGATAAAACACACACACAAATATAATATTTATGTTACGTTACACATACTGCATAATCAAGGGACCCCAGCAGTGGAATGGCTTGTTCCAATCAAATATAAATAATATATAAAAACAATACTATGTATAACAACAATATTGAGCCATTATAGAGTTCAAACAAAGACCAGCATTGCATTATAAGAGCTACAAGCATCGAGTGCAGTTTCATTGTGGCTTAACAGCTACTTTTTCCTTTAGATATCAATGATTTTGGCTGAATTGCTGAAGTCCAGCGTTTGAAGGCCTGCTAACTGAAGCAACCAGTTGATGGGCATGTGATCCAGCCGGTTCATGTCAAAATGGGCAAAATCAACCTCTGGACCTGAGAAATAAAATAAAATACAACAAAATAAAATAAATAAAACAATACAAATTAAAATAAAAAATATAATAAAATATAAAACATAGAAAAAAAGAAAAAATTGAAATTAAAATAAAATTAAAAAAAATAATAAAAAATAAAAAAATAAAACGAAATGTTTAGATCAAGTCAAGATATAGAAATAAAAGCAGAATCAGAAAGCATGTGACCTGGGCCTACGATCAGAGCTCCGCCTTGCTGCAGCGGATCTCCCTGGAAGTCAAACACAGGGCTGGTCATGGCACGCCGCATGCTCCTCAGACTCCCCACGAGCAAACCAGACTTCACATGCGGACTGATGGAAGCTAAATGTATATTCAATCAAACACATCATTCTCTGGCATTCACATCCAAAAGAAAGCAAGAGAAGTGTATACAATGACAAAAACAGCTTCTATTTTCATGCATCTGTTTCAGGCAGTCCATTTAAGCTGTAATTTTATGTCTAAAAACATAACTCAAGTCCCCTTTATTTATATAGCAATGTTAACAACACAGATTGTGTCAAAGCAGCTTCACAGTATCAAATAGTGTGTCAATAATGCAAAAAAGGATTCTACAACAATCACACTCTTGCTCCAGAGCAACTATATTTGACATGTAACACACAAAGGGATCTTACGTGTCTCCATGTGTGTCTCTCCTCTTCTCATTCCAAGCTTTTTGTAAATTTGTCTCTCTGGATCAACATATATTTCATGAGAATAGCCTGTCAGGGAGCAGAAAGCCTACAACATAAAGAGATCACAGAATACAACACAATCTTTTCTGTCATTATAACAATGTAGTTATTCAACTCCATTTATTTCAAGTGCTAGATTGGTTTCAAATGCATGGCCTAAAATAGAAGTTTGTCTCATTTTTTCCCCTAGCAACACCACTTTTACTAAGAGCTCTGGAACAAAGCAGATTTAGTGCAGATTTGCTAAAACTTCACTGTTTGAACCAGCTGGAATCAAAACTATTTGACACACTGTTGCAAGTTATATTTATCTTGCTCGTGTGTTTTTCAAACTGGTAGAAGTTAATCCTTTCAGAAATCATTTCTGCAATTAGATTAAAAAAATAATTGCAAATTTTTCTCTCACTATATGGACATTTTTCCTCGTAATTCTTAGTTTATATCTCACAGAATATGCAAACTCAGAATCCTGGAATAAAAAGTCAGAATTGAGAGATATAAGATAGGAATTAAAAGTAATGATGGCAGAAATGAACCTTTTTGAAGCTTTGAATCAATCGAATCAACATGATTCACTGTTTCGAGTCGTGTAACTACAACACAAACTCATCTCAAAACGTGCTAAACAAAAGCTTTTACAAACCATTGCAAATGCCTTTTTGAAATTATAATGTATTAAATGCAAAAAATGATATACCATATGTATAAAATATAAAGAATACGAACCACTGAAATTCTGAAACGTTGTGTAAAAAGTTGCAGTTACATTTTTTAATTTATAATTCATCAAGAAAAAAAACAAAACTGCAAGATTAAAGAAAATTAACAATTGTGTGAGAGAAAAAAGTATGTACTGTGAATTAAAAATCTCAAAACCCTTTTTTATTATTTTCATCCCATCATGGAAACAGACTTCCATAAGCAACAGTTTTCCCTTTGACTAAATCTTTATATTTTTAAATTTAACAATATATTAATAAACCCATCCTACCTCTATATGACACCATGATGACTGTCCAATCACTACTAATCTGACATTCGATTCCTACATTTGTGAGAGAAGGAAAAAATACATTGAACATTACTATATTCTGACTTCATATGAATATATTCAACCAAATATTACATTATTATCACTGCAAAAAATGCTTTTCTTATTTAGATTTTTTGTCTTGTTTTCAGCCAAAATATCTAGAAATTCTTAAATCAAGGATTTTTTAGACAAGTAAAAATTATTGTCTTGTTTTCAGAAAAAACAAGTCAAAATGAAGTGAGTTTTTGCTTAGAGCAAGCAATGCTTAATTCAAACAGAAAACAAGATTATTTTTCTTACCCCATTGGCAGATTATTTTGCTTGTTTCAAGCAAAAACTCCCTTAATTTTGACTTGTTTTTTTTTCTGAAAACAAGACAATTTTTACTTGTCTAGAAAATCCTTCTCCTCTAGATATTTTGGCTGAAAACAAGACAACAAATCTAAATAAGAAAAGCATTTTTTGCAGTACTGACAAAACCGTTCCTCTCACCTGCAACAATTGCTGAGGTATTTTGCCCAAATCCTCCACATATTCTTTGCATGTGTAGCACAAGAAGTTCTGTCAAATATTTAAGAAGACAATATTATTATCTGGAATAGACATAATGTAGCTGTGAAATTGCAGTGTACAAGAAAAGCATATCTAACCAAACACTGCAACATAATTAAACCAAACCAAATCTAAATAAAAAACCATGAGGCATTCGATATAAAAAGTTCACAGAATCTCTTTGTTGTTGTTTTTTGATACCTTGTACTCTAAAGGTCAGAGTAAATGAGGTAAATTCATTCATGATGGTCACAAACTTGGATATGAGCATCAATACACAGATCACATACAGAAAATAACATTTGTGAGCCTGGAGCACAAAACCAGTTTTAAGTCGCTGGGGTTTTAAGTCGTCATAAATATTATGAATTGACAGGTAAAGGTCATGCTGGATGAGCGTACAGTGTCATTAAATTGCAGAAATATAATCACAAAACAGAAAAAGTGAAAAACACAAAATAAGACAGCTTTCAGAATATGACAGTACTGCTCTTTGAGCTTTAATTTCACTGTAGATTTGTCACTCAGAACAAACTCTAGTAAAATTGTTATTAAAATGCATTAAAAAAAAGTTATGTTTGCGATTCTTGTTTGTCGTGAATGACCAAATTGGCCAAAATTTTGTGACTTCATATACATAAGTAAATATGCATATACGATAATAATAATCATAGTAATAATAATAATTAATAAAAGTAAAATATATAACAAATATGTGACCCTGGAGCACAAAAGCAGTCTTCAGCAGCACAGGTATATTTGTAGCAGTAGCCAACAATACATTGTATGACTGAAAATTATTGATTTTTCTT
>JAUZSZ010000101.1:823054-833377 GCA_034780575.1 Labeobarbus marequensis | reverse complement strand
TTATTTATTCAGCTTTCAGATGATGTAGAAATCTCAGTTTCAAAAAATTGACACTTATGACTGGTTGTGTGGTCCAGGGTCACATATTATAGAAATTAAGTGAATCAGTTACTGTAAGAATGGAAAATGCACAGGGACTCCTTCCATATCCATTGCGTTCAGTCTCACTCAGTGCTGCCATAGTGGTTTGGCGGATCTGGTGTCTCCTGAAGACTTGTGTGTGAGATCTCATCATCTTTATCTGAAGTGCATTTGGCACTGAACAGATTCGATACAAAGAACACCTGTGTTGAGAGAGAGGTGTGTTAGTTACAGCATTGCATGTATTTATTAATAAGCGTACGGCCTCACTTACAGTAAACAGTGCCACAGCGGCTCCCTGAATGAGTCCAGTGAGAACATCACTCCAGTGGTGTTTATAATCAGAGACGCGCGACAGACCCACATAAAGAGACGCCGCGATGAAAGAGAACTGCAGAGTCGGCCGAACCAGTCGAGCCCAACCTGCCCTCAGTCTAGACTGGAGATACAGCTGTGAAGAGAAATATATTAACATATAATAAACAGCACTTAAGGCAAGACACTACAGGTGAACAGGATAAAAATGTAAAAAAAAAAAGATATCAGTATACTTCTCCAGTCAATTAATATTCAAATGAGGCATAATCTAAGTAATGCATCAATTTAAATGCATTTTAAATGCATCAGAATTGAAATCTACTGACTCAAATAGATAGAGTGCACCACTTAAATGTGCATTTTGAATATTTTCTTTCCATTTGTCTGAAATAAGACATGTTAGTGCATAAGAAACAGTGGTTTTGCCTGTTGCCTTAAATTTAATGAAACATGAAATATTGTTATAAAAACACACTTACAGCAAGGAAAAGCATACAGTACATGGAGAATGATGAGTGACCCGAATAGAAGGAAAGCCTGTCAGTAGAAGATTGTACATCATAATTAGCAAATGAGATGCAACCAGAATAATGTGTTTTTTTTTCCTAAATCAAACAATGCACTCACAAATTCAATGCAAAAGTGTGAAAATGAATTTTACTTGCCGAATATAAGTTTTAGTGCATGACTGCTGCCTGGGTCATACTGCACTTCAACACCTGAATAAAGAAATGCATGCATTTTGCATTGTTGCATTGCACTCACCGGCCTTCATTGATGATGACTGGGTCTCCTGTGCATGTGAAGTTCTCAATGTAACCTGATTTACAGTCAATGAGGCTCCAGTTCGGTTTACACACAGTCAGAAAATGCGGCCTCAGTCGGCCGATGGTGTATTTGGCGATGTCCGTCAGCGACTGGCTCAACGCCGCTCCAAACACGAACGATCCGACGGCCTTGTACACGCACGCTATATACTCATAACTGAAGGAAGCTCTGGACCGCAGATATATGGAAAAACACTCACCGAAGACTATCTGTGGTGCAAACACAAAAATGCATGAAGTTTTGATCAACTGTAATGGCAAATGAAGCTCTGAAGAAGATTACTGGTTAAGAAAGCAACCAAACACTTACTATAAACAGTGCGAATGGAATTATTATTCCCATCAGTAACTGGTAGGATATGGTATCTTCTTTAAAGGGGTATCTGATGGAGTCATCACTGCAAAAAAAGCCTCTTTTGAATGGCGTGTGCTGAATATTCAATATCGCAAATGGAAGTCCAGCTGCAACAAAGCCAGAAAGCACAAATGAAGGTCTCAAAAGAAAACCAATGAATCATCGCAAGTATGTTGTAAACATGTTTCAGTTCAGATTCTGCTGAAGAGACACTATGCCAAATAATCAAATCACTGCACATTATTTAAATCAGTTGTTCAATAATAGCATTATTCTGTGTCACCAGACTAGTCTTATTATTCTGACATCCATATAACATCACATCAGTCCAGCGAATTCCTTTCTGTGGCCATTAAATGAATTAGGAATCACAGTCTCTCCACTGAACAATTTCCTCATCCACAGACATTCTAAACATTTCTATGCATGATCTAATAATGCACATAATATAGAGCTACAGTGGCTTGAGTATCTGGAATATGTTGCATGTAGTAGGTTTTACCAGCCTACAATAAGTGATTTAAACATCTACGAGTCGACTGTGGGAAAAAATATCCCAGCTGTCAAGGTTCTCTAGAAATTATGAACAAATCTTCTTCCAGTAACATTAATCGAATGTTCATTCAAAGTTGTCTGCAGGGTTTATGAAGGTAAATTTAAGACCTTTTTAAGACCAAGAAAAGAAAACTGAAGGGAACACAATACTCCACTTTTGTCATTTTTCAGTGCAGATGCTTAAATCAATATACATTTACTTAACCAGCAAAATGACAAGATAATGTTTTCTGAGAAATTGATCAAAATGAGTTGAGTTTGATTAAAACGAACAAATATCTGCCAATGGGCTCAGAGTATTCAACATTTAATTCCATGACTTTCTGAATTCAAGACGTCCTGGTCTGATTTAACACCTATTAAGGCCTTAATTAGGTGAATTTTAAGACCTTTTTAATACCTGCAGAAAATGTTAGCTATTACATAATTCATGGAACGTTTTACTTTGTTTTTTGTTTTTCAACATTACTTACTACTTGCTTCAGAATGGTCAAAAACCATCCCAAAGTAATGTTCCCATAATACTTGTAAAATGATAACACAAAATGTTCCCTTAATGTTTTCTCTAACGTTTCCACAACCAATTTTATTTTTTTTAATTATTAAAAAAAAAAAAAAAAAACATTGAGACAACTTTATTTTGCTAGCTGGGCCATGTCTACAGTATGAATATAATGTAAACACAACTTATCTGTGAACACTTAGAGCTGTACTTTTCATCTCACCTCACAAAAGAAACTAAAGAACTGTATCTCGATACAATTTATGCTTTTCTGAGCAATGATAAAGGTGTGTATTGTGGTAAATGTGTAATGACGTATGAATAACCTATAATGATTACGCGTGGATGGATGCGCTTCTGAAATAAACATGAATGTTTCATCAAAGAGCGGAACTGAAACAATGTTCGCGCGTCACTGATACATTTAGATCCATAAGAATCTGAAGCGGTTACAATAATAACGCAGATTTACTTCAACAAACTCATCCGCTTCTGAGAGAGGCCAGACATCTGGAAGAGTTTCCATCAGGACTGTTATTGTAACTGAATGTGAATCTGAACTCTTACCGAGCAGCACGCAGCTGACGTCCACACAAACACTGAAGACTCCTTTAGTCTCGAACATTCTCAGTTCCGCAAACACACTTCTGGAGGCCTTGGAGAACTTATAGCTGAGCATTTATTTACATCAGATAAAACAAAGCAGCTCTTTAACTTATCAACACGAACGCACTAGTTAAACAGGAGATAATCTGATCATCGAGCAAGAAACACCCGGCTGCTTCACCAATCACCTTTCCGTGTTTTTCGTTATGAAAGAGCGTGAATCATGTGCGTTTTATGGCGATGGTACGATGTATGTCGCCGTTTTATCTCCGGTTACTTCATATCGCATGATGGTGAGGTCGATTCCTCCGCCTGTCAATCATCTACAGGCTCCGCCCACCGCTTCCTCTTCCTCAGCAGAGTCACGTTCACTGATGCCTAAAATAGAGCAGGGCTTCTGCATTCTCATTCAGCTTTCATAACATTCCAAACAGTGTTTAAAATGTGAAATAAACAAGTCACACTGAAGTCAAGTCAATTTTATTTATAAAACCATTTATACAATACAGATGTTTTAACAGCTGTTACTTCTTGCCCAGTGTTGGTCAAATGTTGGACAGTTTTGTTCGATTAACAGATTTAATGTTATTCAGTTTCATTCTAGTGAGAGATTTAAAAACAATAATTCTGAAACAAATTGAATTTCTGCTGTAAAGCTCGACATAACTTACTAGTGTCCTTTAGCTTAAACCAGTGGCATAAGGGAATGTTTTCTTAAATAACGTTACGTGACTATTCACAAGCTGTTTTATTTACAGTATAAATGTTTGGAAATAATATTTAACGTTTAAGTCCATTCATCACGCAATAATAAGCTTTGTGCTTTGTTACTTTTATTATAACACAAAGCCTCAGCCTTCTGTCAGTTTATGATAAAAAATACAACAATAAATGTGTTTTTACGGTCTTTAATTTGTAGTGAGATAACTATATTTGCCTTAGTTGAACCGGCATGTCAATCAATCATATTTTCCTCTATTATTTGCAGCACAAAATAAACATGAATAAATATTTGAATGCATTTTGAAAAAAAAAATCTGAAAAATTAATAACGAATGTCTCATGAAATCAATCAATCACTTTCAAAAAACGTCAATAAGCCTACGTTTTATTGCTGTTTTTCATGTTAAATGTGAAAAACGACAGGTTGGAGGCCACAGACCTTTTTTTTCTGAAGTATAGGTGGAATTTTCACATTAACTTCATGCAATACAACATGGTTTTATTATCGTAATTTTGACTTTATTCTTAAGATATTATGACTATAATCTTATTTATTTAGTTAGTTTATTTATTTAGTTTAGGCTATTTGTACTGCATGCAAACACAATCTTGGCGCCCCCCCCCCAAAAAAAATAGTTAAGAATAGTAAGGATATATTTGAGTTATTTGTTAATAAACTAGTGTTTTCTGAGTCATTGTCGCAAAGATGAAGTTGACAAGACTCGCCATCTCCTCACTGGACATGCCTTTAGAGAGACATGCATCTTTACAGATTACATAATGAAAGTTTTTGTTTTCAATTTGAATTATTTTGTTTTTAAAGTAGTAAATTAAAGAATTCTATAGATATATTTATCATGTCTGTGAGGCAAGTATTCACTGAGTTTTGGTTCATCATTGTGAAGCGTTCCTGTTTGTTTTCTTTATTTTACAAAAGCACAATGTTTTGTTGATATTGTGAATGCACACAAATAAAAGTAGACCCTTTGCAGTTCCGAATGATGTATACTCTTACCATTATGAGCAAAAATGATAGCGTATTTTAAGTTTCCACTCTTATTTAGAAAAAAAATGTAAGTGATTGCGCTGGCACCTCAGGCTCCATTTGGACTCGGGCCGGTAATTCTGGTAAGCTGTCAGACAAGGGCCGGGCTAGGGCCTGAGCATCTTGGGCCAGGGCCAGGACCAGGCCTAGGCCTGTGCAGGGCTCTGTTTGTTCCCTCGTTTCAATTAAACATTCCGACTCGGTTTGGCGAGCCTCAAATCTGCCTGGGCCCATATACACCTGCATACCCTGCATATCCAGATGCTAGTCCCCTGGCTCAAACACAGCAAGTGATTTATATCTCAATATAAGTTCATATTTCATCATTGTCTTTGAATAATTGTCAGTTCTGTTCCTCATGGCTTGATATTGTGTTGCTTGTATGTGTGCAGATGATTGTTGATCTGCTGGTGGAAGATGATTTGTCCCAGCTGACTGTGAGATGCCTGGTTCAGTGATTTATCCTGCAAACACAGTTTAAACGTCTCGCTGGATAAATGCGTGTGACAGACGGTCGGATGCCACACGTGAAACAGACCACGAACCACCATCAGACTACTGTGGAGGAACTTCCTGTAGAGATGAACGTCTTCTGTAGCTCGGCCTTTCACAGACACATCAAAACCGCCTTAGAGGAAACACAGAAGATCAAACATGCTAAACTCAACCACACAGCAGAATCTCACTGAATTACCTGTGTTGATGAAATCTGATCTGTACTGGCACGTCGTCCCAAAGTCAAAAGCCTTCCAGAAGCCAAAATCTTTCCTGGTCACCTGCCAATGAAAAGCACATTTTCCCAAGACTTAAGAAAAGACATCATACAGCTTTCAGAATCATATATTAGTGAAATTATATAACAACCAACACAGAATAAAGAAGATCTTACCAGCTGATCTTCAGCAAATGGGATGTGCTGACCATAGATGACCTACAGGCTGAACATCACTGGATAAAACACATTTTTACCTGTGAGGACACATGCACACAAAGTCTGAAGAGTTCAATAGCGCCCTCTTAAGGCTGGAAATAACATTGTTTCTGAATCATGTGCTGCATAATGAATTTGTACTTCTACCATCTAATCAGTGATACAAAGTCCCAAGATTTAATGGAGGGAGACTTAAATACTCTTTTGTGCATCAAGCTTTTCTAGAATTGAATAAGACATATGAAAAATCTAAATTACACTAACAGCAGTCATGTAGTGTCTATTGTGAAATTTTATATTTGTTATATAAGACAGTAAAAACTGGTGATCCATGTGGTAATAATTGCTAATAATCATGCTTTCACGCAAGAATATATAATATACCACATATCACATATATAGTCTGTCTCCATAGTCTGTCGAGGATCCAACAGTCTAAGACCAAATTAAATATCTTGGCTTTATACACTAAAAAAACAAACAAACAAAAAAAAAAAAAATTGGTGTAGAAGCAATTTTCACTCAGAAATTGTAAATTTACAATTAAGTACTTTGGAAACAGCAAGTAAAACACTGAATTAAACACAAAATTTTAAAGTAGAAAGACTGAAATGGTATTTTCTTGTAAAACATTTTCTAATATATATATATATGTGTGTGTGTATGTACATATGTATTTTTTTTTCTAGTGTACTTAACCTCACAAATTTGAAAGACTATAAAAAGCTGGTGTAAATAAAGAAGAAAATTCATATCATTGATTGTGTCTTCATTGTTAACTTGCGATTAGAATAAAACTGGCCATTATATAAATCCCTTAATTACTTTTTTCCGACTCCTCAGCTATGACAACTGATTATAATTTGCTCAAATTTTGGTCGCATCGTTTTCAAGGTCAGATTGATTTCCATGATATCTCCAATTGATTTGCATGCAATTAACAAGAATCAACACAGAAAACCTTTATTGTAGCCTGTCAAAGGCTAAACTATGAAATACATAAGATCTTTTGAAATTTAAGAATCAAAGTTTACTTGAAATTAAAAACTCATGTTTTGATTCTTCCAGACAGTAAAATGATTTTTTTTGGTTGTTAGTTTTTTGGATCTCTGTTTCAGCACTGAAAAGAAGTATGAGAAACTCATTTTACCCTTTATAAACCGATTATTACTGTTTACACCAGCTACAAATAAGTAAGTACTACTTACACTAGTACAAAAAATGTTATTTAGTACTTATCCTTAGTTGTAGTTATTTGCAACAATTTTTAAACAGAATAAGAGTTAATAGTTTCTCATATCTTGTTTTTTTTTTTTTTTTTTTGTGTCTGACAAGCTAAAATATATTTTTTTTGTTTTTACATGAATCTTTATTTTTTGTGTAATTCATGGAAACTAATGTGGGTCAAGTTGACCTGCAACACAAAAGGCGATGCTTTTCAACACAACAGGGTTACTTTGAAAGCTCCGATGTGCATTTGAGACACTGCCGCACTGATATATGTGCTTGACACCATTATGAATACAATATTGATTGATCTGAATCCATAGTATCACTCGTATCATCATTATATATCGCCCAGAACTGAAACCTGCTCTATCCTCCTGAGAACCAGAAAAAAAACCCTTGTGAATTTAGTATTTTTTCATGTCATTACATTGTTTGGAGTATAAGTTTAAAAGTATTTTTTATTAATACTTTATGCAATGTCCTCTGTAGAAGACACCAGGACTATGTTTTTCTAAAAAAAATAAAAATAAAATGGCATGAATAAACATGAAAAGACAAAAATACTGGGATTTGTTTTTTTTTAAATCACCAGTCAATTTTTAGATTTCTGGATTTTTTTTTATACCAAACATTGTTTAAGGATGATTCTCAACTATGCAATAAAACATATGACAAAATGATTTGATATACTGTACCATTTTGCTTGATGCAGTGTGTGTGTATGAAAATGTCCATAAATGGTTTTTCCCATTAAACACAATGTTATCTTTACACTGTCTAATTTGTATATTAATGTGTTGTTAGGACAGCATGTTGAAAAAAGACGTTTAATAATGGGAGTAATAGCTGGCCAGATTTTCATAATAATATCCTAATATTTCATAGGACTATTGAAATATAATTTCTTTCCCTATTCATTTGTTGCGTCTCCCAAAATGAACATGCTTTTAGTCCTGGTGTCCTCTACAGTGGACATGTATAAAATGATGACCTGTTTCGTAACAGGAAGTCATATTTTGATTTGAAACCCCATAACATTTTCCTGAGATGTTGATTTATGTCTGTGAAGCTGCTTTGAAATGACGTGTCTTGTGAAAAGAGCTATACCGATACATTGGACTTGATAGTGTTCATTTTGAAGGAATTGCTGACAGATTTAGGTTTTCTCAGTTCTGTACCTGGTTCTGCGTTCATACGGCAGGAGTTCAGGAACTCTGCGTTAAACCGCACGTTCACGTCACAGAACAACAGAAGGACGTTGCTTCGCTTCCAGGCTCGAGCGCCGACGTCCAGGCCTCGTCTTCTGGAGAAGGCTTCGTTCAGACGGATCAGAGTCACGTTCCTGTATTTCATTCTCCTGCGGGACAGAGACTCATCTAGTGTTTCTTCATGATGACTCACTGTGCTGTGATGCAGCCCATACAGAAAATATAGTTTAAATATATGCTCTAAACTGTGAAACTCAATGAAATATATTTTTGAAATTGAAAATATATTTAGTTTTAACTTTCATATACCAAAATATATTTCAAAATGTATGTCAAGGTCAAAAATGCATTTCCAGTCTTACAGTAGCCTATATGATTCAATCATTATTTATTTTTATTCCAGTGTATTACATTATATATATATATATATATATATATATATATATATAATGTGTCAGTGTATTTTCTTGGATTGAAATATGTGGAGGGCAAAAAATACTTTTAAAAATAATTTTTTAAAAATTATAGTTTTTTAAAATATATTTTCAAAATATACAAAAACAAAAATAGCCTAAAAATACTGGTAGAAAATTATTTTTGTAAATATAGTTATATGGGACTAACAGATATTTTATCTTGATTTTCTCTACCTTGACATTACATCCAGAATTCCTTTCACATCATGCATCTTTTCTGACCCAAAAAGCACCACGGTGAGATGCGTCTGTCCATCCTGATGAATGCAAGCATCACTGAGACACAAGGAGAGGAGATGAAGCATCACATGACATGCAAACTCACTGATGGTCAAAAGAGGTTGGGTTTTACCTGAAATGTTGCATGAATTGTCTGAATGCGTCCACTGCATTGGCCATCAGTACGATGATATTGATGATTATCTGAGACGCGTCCATCAGTTCCTCCTTCACCTTCATCAGCGGTGCGAACGGACGGAAGAACACCAGCCTCCTGAAGTCTGGAGCGCCGTTTTCTCTGAACGTCAGATCATATAATGTTCCTTTGTCCCTCTCTGTGCAAAACATTCCTGCAATTAAAGAGAAATTACATTTGAAGCAGCCTCTACTGTAAAAAAAAATCATCATTTTAACAACAAAAGACTGTATAAATGCAACCTGTTCATTTTTTAAAAATAGTTTGAATGTAATTTTACAGTAATATTAAATGTGCCATTTTTGGAAGTGAAAAACAAGTCATCTTATAATTTACATTTGTCACTCACATTTGATGGTTTTATATTGTAACAACTTTTTTTCTTCATTTTTTGTCATCTGTTCTGCTTTTGTGTGTTGTTAAATTAATGTTTATGGCTGATGGTGTTTTGTGTTTGTGTTTATGACACTGTGTGTATATATACACATCTATATATTAATTAAATATACCTTTTTACTGTAAACTTAACTTCAATCTGTCAAATGTTGCTATACTGCAAAATATGATTTCCTTCCTCAGTGTTTTGTTTTGTTTTCCAGTGCAAATATCTAAACATTCTTAAATCAAGATACATTTACTTCTACTTAATTTACTTCTACTTACTTCTACATTTACATTTACTTAAGATTTAAGTATAAATATTGCTTTAATGTCTAAAAAAAAATCTAAAAATTCTAAAAATGAAGAATACTTCTATATTAATCTTGGTTATTGTTCATTTTAGCATTTACTAATATATTATTAAGATTATTTAATACAGGAGTCTTATTATGTAAATGTTAAAAATGATATGTTAAAAATCGATTGTATATTTTTTATCAAGTATTTATTTATTTATTTATTTAAGGTCATTGTACACTGAGTCCGAAATTTTCATCCGAAATTTTCACACGTTAAAAAATTAAATACGACCTCAAGTTGTGTCAATCACGTTTACACACTGCCTCCAAAACTTTCGTCCGTCATAAAAAATTCAGATCAGGTTCGATTT
>JAUZSZ010000101.1:680995-693310 GCA_034780575.1 Labeobarbus marequensis | reverse complement strand
AAACAAGAGCAGAAATCAAATAATTATCCTGGCCGGCGGCCCGTGGCCACGACATCATCACACTCAGCCAATCACGGCAGACGAGCATCAGAAAATATTATTACCATCACCCACATCTGCAGAGACTGGAAATATTTGTGTTTCATAAATGCATTCAGTCCAAGTGTTTTCACAATCTGCCTTTCTGAAACAGAACCGCCAGCCTAAGAGAGTATGATACGTCTTACTTGAAATAAAATATTAATCATATAATAATTAATATAATATTTTAAAAAATAATAATAATTTTTTCACTTATTTTAATTAAACTAGTTCTGAAAGCAACAATTCTTAAGAAATAATAAAAAACACCAACAATTACAAAATACACAAACAAAAACACAAAAAGTTACTAAAACTTCAACAAAGATTTAAGTAATTTTTCATTTAGTTTAACTTGATTAGTAAAACTAACTGAAATAAAAAAAAAACCTAAAACTAACTGAAATAAAAAATAAAAAAATTCAAATGTATAGACAAAAAAAACGCAAACAAAAATTGTAAAACACACAAAAAATTACTATGAGTGTAACAAAAATGTAAAAATAAAAAACTGAAAATGTAAAAATAAAAACCACATCTTCCCTATTTTCATTTTTAGTTTAACTTCATGTATTAAAATAACTAAAACTAAAACTGAAATAAATAAAAAACTTATATTAGAAAATCTAATAACAAAGACAAAAACACACAAAAAAACTTACTAAAACTTCAACAAAGATTTAAGTAATTTTTCATTTAGTTTAACTTGATGTACTAAAATAACGAAAAACTAACTGAAATAAAAAATATATAGACATTAAAAAACACAAACAAAAATTGTAAAACACAAATAATTACTGAGTGTAACAAAAATGTAAAAATAAAAACTGAAAATATAAAAATAAAAAACACATTTCCCCTATTTTTCATTTAGTTTAACTTCATGTACTAAAACTGAAATATTTTTTTTTTAAAAACTTGTATTAGAAAATCTAATAAAAAAGATAATAACACACACACACACACACAAAAACCATACCAAAACTTTAACAAAAATTAAAATAAACAGAAAATAAAAAATAACTAATTAACTCATTCAAACTATTAATAAAAACTAGAATATTATCTCAATGATACTAAAATATTGGACAGCTTTTAAAGGGATAGTCCACCCAAAAATGCAACTAGTTTCAAAATGGTTTTGGGTCTTCTATAATATGGACAAAAATACTACGGAAGTCATTGGGGACCAGGAACGGTTTGGTTCCCAACACTCTTCAGAATATCTTATCTCCTATTGAACAGAAGAAAGAAACTCATACAGGTTTGGAACGACACGAGGAAGAGTAAATGATGACAGAATGATCTTTTTTTTGGGCGACTGTTCCTTTAAAAGTCATCTTCCTCCATAAGAGCAGATCTCCTCGCTGCTCTCCTGTGAGACGTCCAGAGACACTCGCTGCAGTATATTTAAGTGCAGTAAAACAGCACAGGTACAGTGTTTAGTTCATAAATGTCACATTACTCGCGCCACGCTCAGGGCATCATGACAGCGCCTCTAACAAGACACGCTATTTACTGGGAGAGATGTTTGAGTTGGACACGCTGACGGTCAAACACCACCAAACAGGGCCATTGGCTGGATTTATAGCTGGTAAATATGGCAGATAATGGGCAATATCGACGAGAGACGTGTGTACGATATTCTTTAGAAAAGCATTCCAGACTCAGGGTGGGAAAAGCCGGAGTAATAACTCTGCAGGCTAAGGAACTGACAGACTCCAATCCCCAGAATAAACACGCAGTGCTTCACCTGTGTTTACATCTGATTTATCCCTCATATACATACAGACATACACTAGGCTGTCTATTTAACACGCTCATTTGGTGCAATTAATTATGGAATAAATAACGTGTTAAAATGCATGTAATGCAGTGCCTGTCCAGACCTATCCATCATTATACACTGATGCAGTGTCTGATGAACACGATGCAGGACTGAGTGTTAGAATGAAGATATATGAGTCTCAAATTCAAGATATGTGTGCAAAAAAATCACCTTTTTATATTTATATCATATGATATACACTACCAGTCAAACGTTTTTGAGAAGTCTCTTCTGCTCATCAAGCCTGCATTTATTTGATCCAAAATACAGCAAAAATATTTTTACTATTTAAAACAGCTGTTTTCTGTGTGAATATCTGTTAAAATGTCATTTATTTCTGTGATCTGCAGCTGTATTTTTAGCATTATTACTCCAGTCTTCAGTGTCACATGATCTTCAGAAATCATTCTAATTTGCTGATTTGCTTAATTATAGAAATTAACACTTTTATTTAGCAGGAAAGCTTTAAACTGATCAAAAGTGATGATAAAGACATTTATAATGTTACAAAAGATTTCTATTTCAGATAAATGCTGTTCTTCTGAACTTTCTATTCATTAAAGAAACCTGAAAGGAAAACAAAACTCAGCTGTTTTCAACATGATATTAATAATAAATGTTTTTGGAGCAGCAAATCAGAATATTAGAATGATTTCTGAAGCATCATTTGACTGGAGAAATGATGCTGAAAATTCAGCACCGCATCACAGAAATAAATTACTTTTTTTTTTTTAATTAATAGAAAACTATTTTAAATAGTAAAATTTTTTCCAAATTTTACTGTTTTTGCTGTACTTTGGATCAAATAAATGTAAGCTTCATGATCAGAAGAGACTTCTTTAAAAAAAAAAAAAAAATTAAATCTTACTGTTCAAAACCTTTTGACTGGTTTAGCAATATCACACCAGCAAGAGTGTTGTTTCTCCCCAATATCTGCACCACTGCAAATGTGATACTGATTTATACAACAATTTCAATAAATATGAAGTTCATATTGTGTTTTAGACACATTATTATCTGTTTTGCTCAATTTTGCACATGAAAATAGTTCCAATCAAAGCCACAGCAGAACAGCTGAGCATCTCTGATCGACACAGCAGTGATTTGTTTCTGAATGAATCAGCTGTTTGAATGAATCAAGTGAGTCAATGATTCGGTGGCTCTTTCATGAAGACTATTGGTTCACTTGGTTCGTTTCTGAATGAATCAGCCGTTTGAATGAATCAGTTGAATGAATGATTCAATGACGTTAAGACAGTTTGATATTTAGAGTGTTTCAGTATTCATTTTTTTATATCTATTTGTTATCATTTGAATGTTTTATTATTTCAATATTTGCATTAATTTTTACATTTTTACTTTTTACATGATGTGACAATTAATTAACCACAAATTAATCAATTTGAGCTGAGAAATCATCCCCCAAATGAGAAAAGCACTGAATAGACATTCCAAAAATAAAAAGTAGCATTAGAAAGAAACAACTTTTACATTACCTATGCAAAGTTGAATCAAATTGTTTCTTTCTAATGCTACTTTTTTTATTTTTGGAATGTCTATTCAGTGCTTTTCTCATTTGGGGGATGATTTCTCAGATCAAATTGATTAATTTGTGGTTAATTAATTGTCACATCATGTAAAAAAAAACTCGAATCATAAAATTGAAATCATAAAACATTCAAATTTAAAAATGTAATTGCTTAACAGCCCTGATATATAACCCTGGAGCACATAAGTAGCACAGTTATATTTGTAGTAATATTAATCAAAATTAATAATCAAAATGATCAATTTTTCCTTTTATGCCAAAAATCAGATCATGTTGCATGAAGATATTTAATAAATTTCCTACTGTAAATATATCAAAACTTCATTTTTGATGAGTAATATGCATTGCTAAGAACTTCATTTAAACAACTTTAAAGAAGATTTTCTCAATATTTAGATTTTGTTGCACCCTCAGATTCCAGATTTTCAAATAGTTGTATCTCATTTTATTGATTTTCATTTATTTACTTATAAAGCACAAATAAACAACAAGAGTTGACCACTGGGCTTTACAAAAGAGGATCCCGGCCAAATATTGTCCTATCTTAACAATCCATACATCAATGGAAAGCTGACTTATTCAGCGTTCAGATGATGCATAAATCTCATAAACACATGTGTGTGTGTTTCTCTAATGAACTCACACCTGGACTATCATTATCTCTGTCATTTAAAGAAACAGCAGATGAACAATCAGTTTTATTTGCTCCTAATTGACTGAACAAATGGCTGCTATCAGGTGTTTAACCCGGCAGACTTCCATTCATCAGCAATCTGACAGCAGGAGCGTAATAACACTGTCAATAAACGGTCAGACAGACAGTCTTAATCAAACGCTGAATCAGCCGTAATGAGCGCGCCGTGCGATCTGCTTGGCTAATATTAAACTAATAGATGATCTAACAGGGGAAATATTAATCTGTCTAGCTACCGAGCACCAATAACGCTCTGCCAAATCCAGCCGCTGATTCATTTGCCATTAGCAGTGATTTCTGACACACTCCAGAGAATCATTCAGCGTTGCTATTTTAGTCGCAGAAGATGTTTGTGTTCGTTCTCTGCTCTCAGACACACACGCCGTCCGCTCTAATCCAGAGGAATTTTTACTGTAGAAACTGACGTCACGCCGAACCAGACCACCAACAACATCTCTGCCTCAGCGTCCATCACAAACCACATCAGCTTTCACACCGCAAACAACAAGAGACCTAAATAAGCTGACCTTATTCACTCCTAACTGGAGCACATTAGCAGTGTTGTACCTTTTTTCTGAGAAGTTTAGCTTTATGCACATCTATGGAAGTTTGGTTCTACCAAGGAAATATAGAAAAATATAGAAAAGGTGCCTGCAATTTTTTTTCTCAGACTTGCAAGTTTACATCTCACTATTCTAAGTTATAAACTCATAACTGTGGGTTTGCAATTTTGACTTTTATAACTGAGCTTATAAATCACAATTTCAACTTTTTTCCTCAGAGTTCTGGTTTTGTATCTTGCAATTTTCTGTTTTTTCCTCCTAATTCTGATTTTACATCTCAGAATTCTTTTTTTTTCCCCATCACAGAGTAAAAAAGGGGAAAAAAAGGTCATTATGACTTTTTATCTCACAATTCCGACCTTCTTTCTTGCAATAACAAGTTTATATTTTGCATTTCTGACTTATTTTCTCAGACTTGCTAGTTTATATCTCAATTGCAAGTTATAAGTCATACTTCTGATTTCAAATCTAACAATATAGATCTTTTTTGCTGAATTCTGAATTTATATCTTGCAATTTTGACCTTTTTTCTCAGAATTCTAAGTTTACATTTTGCAATTACTTTTTGTTAAAAAAATTAAAGAGGTAATTGCTACTTTTTATCTCACAATTTAGATGTTTTTCTCACAATAGCATGTTTTTTTCACAGTTCTGTTTTTTTAAAACGTACCTTTTTATAACAAATACAAAAGGTAATTGTATGCAATGTGTATTTAATTTTTTCAATAACAGAAATAAGCTTCCATGCATGATATAATTGTTTAAACCTATTTCTGTCATAGAAAATGAGTAATTGAGGCATTTTAGCTCACAATACTGACTTTTATTTTTGCAGTTGTCAGGTTATGCAGTATCTATCTCAGCTCTGACTTTCCTTCTTAGAAATGCGAGTTAACATCTTGCACAGTTTATACTGAAAAATGTCAGAATTATGAGATATAAACTCATGTCACATTGCAGGAAAACAGTGAGAATTGTGAGCTAAAATGTCACAATTATCCTTTTTATTTTTTATTCTATGACAGAAATAATCTTCCATGCATACGTGTCTGTCCATGTCTATATTTACAGAGCTGATAATTGATGATCCATCTGCACTCTCTCTGTCTGTCAGCTGGTATCAGAGGTGAAGCTGCTGACCTTTAGTTAGTGTGTTTGGGCTTTTTCTCACCCGCCCCTCTTTGTGTTTGACACGCATACACACACACACACTCACCTCCCATAAGTGTCTTGTGTTTTGCATGGATCCCGACTGCACCTTCTCCAGCGGCAGCGAGATGCCCTGGAAGGGCCCGATCCAGGTGCCCTGTGGGATGCGCTGGGCAGCACAGATGCCGTATCCCAGACCCGGGATGGTGCTGGTGCACAGACACACCTCACGGGGCAGATCCCTCAGCCACTCCGGGACCTCTGGAGGAGGAACGGCTACCGAGGAACTGCTGGTCCCCACCAGCCTCCGCAGCGAGTGCAGGGGTCCGTGCATGGGGCACTCGCCGTTCCGGTTGTCCGCACACATGTCACAGCCTGAGGGACGGCACAGCGAGAGGGCTGGTTATTTACCCGCACACAGATGGGACCCCAAACGGCCCCCAAGATCCCCTTCACTGAGTCACAAACAAACTTTAAATTGTGCTTTTGTCAGCTGGTGCATGAAGACATTTCTGCTACTGCGCTTGAAACGGTTGTGTAGGTATAGAAAGAACAAAAAGCTTTAAATGTAAAAACAGATGCATTTATCAGCTTTTAAATAAGACAGTGTTCAATCATTTCACAATAGTAATCACTCAAAAAATGTGCTTCTGTTTATGCATGTGCCTATAAATTATTGACTTTATGCATAAATTGTACAATTGACTTTCAATTATTGACTTTAAAACAGATTTAGAAAAACAGAAATTATGCCAAAAAAAGATTTTGTGCATTTGACTTTAAATTATTGATTTTAAATGATGCAAAAAAAACAAAAAAAGATTTTTGAGCATTTGACTAAATTATTGACTTTATGCACAAAAAAACGTGCAATTTACTTGAAATTATTTACTTTAAATTAGGCAAAAAACAGCAATTATGCACAAAAAGATTCTGTGCATTAGACTTAAAATTAATTACTTTATGCAAAAGACATATTTTTGTGAATTTGAATTTTATTGCAATTTTTTTTACAATTATGCAAAAATTTAATTTGATTGACTTTATGCAAAAAAAAGTATGTGCATTTGACTTCAATGCATTTGACTTCAAAACTGCACGACTAAGAAGAGTAAAAAATACAACTAGCTTAAATTGTATTCAGTAGCCTATTTAAACATGAGTGCGATTTCTTTGTCGCTCATTAAAGTGGCCTACAGAAATAAATCGCAATGTGCATCGTCTTCCAAACTGACTTTAGTTGCTTTGTAGATGTGCTTTAGTCTCGAATCATGTTTGTCTTATTTTGTAATGTGCATCAGAATATTTTTTCATTGCGTTTTGCGTCTGAAAACCGCGGCGCAAATGAAGCTGCGTGTTAAAGTACACATGTAGGTCTGTAAAGCGCTTTATAAATGAGCTGCACTGCTCTGAAATATGGGCTCAGAACCGCGCATGTAGATAAAGAAGTCTCACTGTCCCCCGGAGACACACATGTCCCGTGTTGGGATGATGAATGTGGGCCGATGGAGTAGATCGATCAGTGATCCGGACTCACTCTACAAAACTATACAGCAATTAATTGTGTGTTGTCCGCTCATCCCTCATGTGCTGCTGCATTTATCGATGAAGATCTGCTGATCACCACCAGCTTCACATCTCACACTCATACAGTATTTCCCTCCGAGCATCAAAGCGCTTACTTAATTATCCAGAAAAAATATCGGAAATAGAAAGATTCAAAACACTCATTCAGAGGAAAAATGTTTTCAGTTGTTGACATTGACAATCAATGTTATTATCATATATTTGATTTTTCATTCAAAATATTTAAGACATCTCAGCCAATTTAATTATATGCTACAAATCAGCTTGAATATTGAATATGCATTTTAAAATAAGGCCGAGATTAAAAAGCCTTTTCTTCAATGTGAATGTCGATTTTGTTTTATTCATATTCATTTTAATTTGCGATCATTTCCTTAATTTCAGTAAATAATTTCAGGATATTCGATACCGCTCGTCGATAATTTCGCATTGATCTGTTTTAAAAACAAAAAAACTGGTTAAATTCAACACGCACCTGCCTGAGAATAAATTCAATTCAACCCAAAGAGAATTCAATAAAATCAGATGCACAACACAATCTTCGGCCCATTACACAAATACTAAGAAACTGTTTTAAGAAGATGAACAGCAGCCCAATATAGACCAGTTAAAACTAAATTATTCACTTAAATATAGCATTCTTTTAAATAGATTTTCTAAATCGCAACAACACGTAAATTGACTTTTTTTTTTTATCAATATCTATTAGCCAGAAACAGGTTTAGGTTTGTAGCCTAATAAAGCGCTCGTTTTGTCCCCAAATATAAGGTTCTTCACGAGTTTTGTAGTTTTCAAGAACCTTATTTCTCTCTTGAGTTACCTATATGAGTCTTTTGAGTTTTAAAAAACTATATAGCCTGTAGGATATTTATTGATGTTTGATGATGGGTTCTTCTGGTGCGTGTTGCGCTTCTTGGAAGCATCAGAACGGCGAGGTTTTAGAGAGTTCCTCCTCTTTATTTTTAATAGTGTGTGTGTGTGTGTGTGTGTGTGTGTGTGTGTGTGTGTGTGTGTGTGTGTGTGTGTGTGTGTGTGTTATGAAGAGCACGAAGCTACATACGGTTGTTGAGGTCTCCGTTGTGGTTGTTGAGCGGGATGATCTCCATCCGCTGCTGTCCATACAGATAATAGTCCAGCTCCTCGGAGCTCAGCTTCAGCCGCGATCCTTTATCGTTCTTAAAGTTGGACGACAAACAAAGTTCTTTGGCTTGACAAGATCCTCCGCCTCCGGAGCTCAGGGTCTGTCCGAACAGCGCGATCTGACCCGCGGGAGACGCGGTGGAGGAGCTGGAGCTGGAGGAGGAGATCAGGCTGGGTCTCTGCAGGCGGAGGTTCTCCAGCGGCACCGGAGGCGGCAGAGAGGCGGCTTTCAGTGCGCTATTCTGCGGGAAGAGCTGCTGCCAGTGCTGGATGTAGGTCGGGTCCACTTTGAGGAAAGCAGAACCGCTCGGCTCGCCCGGCTTCAGCATGTCCGACTGTAACAGCAGCACAGATGATGATGATGATGATGGACTTTCATGTGCTCCTCAGAAAAGAGTCGCTGGTTAACTTCACTAGTCAGGCCGCGACGCGCGTTTAAACACATTAAAACACTGCGCGAAGTGAAGAAGCGAGGCGTTCCGGACTTCTGCGCTCGCGCCGCATGTTTGTGCGAGTGAAACACACTCACCCTGTCAGAAGAGTCCAGGCTGTGACTCTTGGACACTCACAACATCCGAGAGCTCCGCTCGAACCCCTGCCGGCGCGTGCACGCGCAGCGCGCTCCCGCACGAGCACGCGCCTCTAAGTGATGCCGAGCGCTTGGTTTTAATTTGGCATTACTTCTTTTTTTAAAAGTGTAGGATCGTGCATTAGATTAGATTAGCACGCGCACGCATTGTGCAAAAGAACAAAAAACGCTTTTCTTTGATAGTCAGAAAGTTGCTGGAATCGTAAAATATTGTCGGATTTGTCTATTTGAGTTTGCATGATAATAAATGACTCTATCAATCAAGCATTTGATAATTGTATTTCGCTTGACGCACCAGATAAGACTGCGTAACTAGTTTCCCAGCCTTCCTTCCAGACGCTTGAGAAAGTTTGGAAAAGCGCTCTGTATCTGAATGTAGGGCATTTTTCAGCAGAGGAGGGTCAATGTTTTGACTGGCAACATTCTGACAGCCCATTCGTCATCTAGAGGTCTCTGCAGATTGATAACGAACCAGAACACAAACATAATCGTCTGAAAATGAATTCTTGTCTACAAAAGCATTTCACCCTTAAAGAATGTGAGCAAGAACAACGTGTAGATTTAGATTCTTCTTTGACGATAAAGTTAGCGTCAATTATCATTGAAATTAAATTAAAACAACGCGCTATATGCCATTAAATTATCGTTATTATTTAAATAACAACAATGCATGTCGAACCTAACCTTTAAAGCATTTATAGTTGTCACACTTCCAAACAACACTGCTGTTATGACAGAGTTTCGGTGTTTTTATTCACTGATAAATGACCGGTGAAATAAAGTGCACTCGAGATCAATACATGAACTGCCCAAATATATCACTTTCCGTGCCAAAAAACGGATTATTAAAACCGAGCATAAACTTGGGCTTCATTTGTATATTTTCAGCGCGTGTCTTTCATTAACATAGACTGCTGTTTGACATTCACTTAGACCCTTCGCATTTCTTGTTAATTAATTCTGCTGATGACTGAGAGACAAATGAACGGGTGTTTGACAGGAGCCCGATAAAGAATTCAGCCACCAGCGCCTCTTCTTATAGTTTTAAGGTCACGGGTATATAATTATATGATATAATTCATTAATATAGACGTATATTCAGATGGGAGTTGATGCTCGTCCTGTTGTTGCAACTCAGATTTATAATAAATTGCCTGTTAATAACCCACTGCAAAAAAAGGAGATTATAGAAGTGTCTCGAGTGTGTCTTACATCAGTCTATTAATGATGTAAAAGCGCTTTTGCAAAACTCTTTTTGTGTCGCTTGATAGAGGGAAAAGCAGAGTAAATATCGCAGATTTCCAGGACACTGCTGCTCGGGTTTGGTCTTTTAAATACTTGCTGGATTCTCAAACCCTTTATATACTGTTCTGCGAAAATATGAGTGTCGCTAATTCAAAATAACGTGAGATAAAACATGCATTATCCGTAATAAATCCAGTACTGATCCAAATTCATTTTAATATTATTAAAATAGCATAATTAGCTCTGCATATTTTAATGAGACAGAATTAAGGTATCCTTTATCTCCAACTCATTCTGCGCAAAATAGCCTAAAGTCGGTTTATCCGCCATATTGAATTTAACGCGGTTAAAACGAGGCTGTGAGGAAGTAACAGTTGCGCTAACTTTATATAAAAGTCCTAGACTGCGTGTTTTTCACAACTCAGAACTGTTTAATGGAGTTTTTGTCTACTTAAAGTCTTTTCAGACAGATATTTCATCAGCTAAACAATCGCTAATCAACATTGAACGCACATTTCTTGAGTCTGTCACGGCCTCGTTTTCGTTCCTGTCAAAAAATTAGAAATACTCGCTGCCCATGACTGAACTCTATTGAATATTGAAATATGTCGCTGTCATTCTATCAAACGGGACAAAGGGGGCGCACTAGAGCCTGTCAAAATCATCCGGACGCACTTACAAACTGTGAAAAAGACGCTTTATAAGCACTTACATTATTATTATTTTCCGTAAAAGTATATAAAATGTATGAATACTGTACTTGCATGCAACAAACACGAGTTTGGTAGTTTATTCTGATTAAAGGAAAGAGATATTAGTATATGTTGTAGGCATCCAGCCAACAGAGAACGTCCTCAGAACGTTCTTGCAAAGTTTTCTCAAAGTTATGAGCAAATGTTCTTCCAGAAATGTTAAACTAGTAATGTTCTCAAAATGTGAGCACAAGAACATTATTTATACATCATTCAAAAAATGTTTTCTGAAATGTTTTCTCAGTCTAATGTTACATTCTTATTTAGACCTCCCGGAGTCTGGCTTTCAGTCCACACCACATCACCTCATTTCTGACCCATCAGCCGCTGGCAGGAGCAGTGAAGACATGCAGACGGTCCGTGTGAAGCAGATCTGAAGATGCCATCAGCGAGAGAGCGCTGCTCTTTCTCCTTCTGTCTCTCTCAATGGAGCTCAGTGACTGGAGTGCTCTCTTTGAGTCCTCAGAATCCCTGTAACGCGTCCTGACAGAACTGAAGCTGGATGAATCGCAATCATACGAGCTCACGATGGAAGTCCACTCGTCTTCATGATGAAACACGGGGAATTACATTTACAAAACTGTACCTGAACTCCCAGGAGCTTATTTATTAAACACAATTTTCTGGCAATTCATCAACATTTTTGCAGTGATTTCTTAAGCCGCTGCCTGTAGTTGAATTCTCTCTCAAGATCCCTGTAAGGAAAAAAAAAGAGAAAAGGGTGCAATAAAACCAAAAGGATGTTTTCACAGTGATGCCATTGAAGAACCATTTTTGATTGCACAAAACCATTTTTTCATTTTTAAATATCAATGGAAAGATATATAAGTTTCTTCATGAAACCATTGTTGCCAGAACGTATGAGCAAGTAAAGCTGTTTTAAACTACTGTATACAGTATATTTTCATCTAAAATGAACATTCTTCATGTTTAGGTTCAGTAATTTTACTCTAATGGCAATGTATAGGTCCTTTGCAATTAAAGTGAAATAACTGATAAAGATGCTCATTTTAGAAGAACATTTCAGATGGCACTTAGAGGCTTTTGCATCTGAACTCTTCATATATATATATATACAGGTCCTTCTCAAAAAATTAGCATATTGTGATAAAGTTCATTATTTTCTGTAATGTACTGA
>JAUZSZ010000101.1:404408-417003 GCA_034780575.1 Labeobarbus marequensis | reverse complement strand
GCTACAAGATCTAGTTCTCAATGTCTGTATGTGTTTTATGGCCTTATTCAAGTGATTTTTCATTAACCACGCATAAACATTGCTTTCTCAAAAACACAATCATGTACATACATGCTGCTCACATATTATTGTAGCCCAGTTTGTGCTGATTACAGTCTTATTAAACTTTAGCCATTAATATGTTTTTAAGATACTGAAAAAAACACAAATGTCAGGGCATGTCAAAACTTCTCCAGGGAAATTAAACAATCATTATTATTATTATTATTATTACTAAATACAAATATAAAAATGACTAAATAAAAACAAGATTATAAATATTACCAAATATTATGATCTAGTAATATTTCACAGTAAAAATCAAATCAAAAAGCACAATAAGAACAACAGTAGTTGACCACTGTGCTGTACAAACCTTGCTAAATAAGACATAGAAAGAAATATAAACAGTTTTGGCCACAGTGCACTAAAGAGGAGAAAATCAACACTGATAGGTAACAAATCCTTATACTCTAAGGACTAGAGGTCGACCGATAGTGGATTTTACCGAAACCGATAGCTAAGTTGGACCACACTGGCCGATGCCGATTAATCAACCGATAGTTTTTAAAATGGATACTGAACAAAAACTAAAATAGAGCTTTACTGTTTTTAAAAAAGCAGTAACAGTACTGAACCATACTTTGTGAATTAATACAAATGTAGTATTAATATTAATTATTATATTGATCATTAAAGTTATTTCATAGTTTATTAATGTTAAAAGAAACTTTAAAATTTAAAAATGAAGCCTATTAGTAATAGTAAATGTTTAAATGAAATGAACACACTCTAACAAGGAACAATACTTCTAAAGCTTTCATTAATGTTACAAATGGACATTTATTGTTAAGTATTACCATTTCATTTCAACCGTCGTGCTTAAAGATGGCCGTCTTGAAATACCTACACAAGGCCATATTAAAATTACATGCACAGTTATTGATATTGTATGTGTACTCTCACATTTTTTTTGCTGCTATTTAAAACACTGCATGATTATCTAATCAAAATATAAAAAATATGCAAGTGACACACTGTGTAAAAGCACAGCGCTGCGTCTTGGAGAAGTCATGGGTATCACACACACCAGAGGCGTGACTTGACATGTTCAATTCAAGCAGCGGTCTAAAATTGTTTATTTAATCACCAAACGGATATAAGTTTGCTTCAAGAATGAGCTATGTGGCATAAATGAGTTTGAAGTTTGGTGTTTAAAAAAAACAGAGCAAACGGAAAGAGAAAGCGTGATCTGTATTACAGCTCTCTATATGAAGCATACAGACTGTATTAGAGCCACAGAAAGACAAATGTTTTGCTGAAAAATGCACAATACATAAATTATAGCCTAGGTTGAAGTCATTATGTACATTAACAATGATTTGGGACAAATATAATGTTATTTAATGGAACACTATGTGAATGGCGCTCTGTTCCACGGTAGGATTTTCTGTCGGCTGCATTTAAATTAACAGACGCAACACGGAAAACTATCGGCATGGATTTTTGCCGATAACCGATAGTTTCGCAAATCAACTATCGGTGCCGATTAATCGACAAAACCGATGAATTGGTCAACCTCTAATATACACATAGAAAATACTTATTTTAAATTGCAATAATATTTCACAGTATTACTGTTTTTACTATATTTTTAGTGAGCAGAAGAGACTTTTTTCAAAGACATTAAAAAGTCGTAATTATTCCAAACTTTTGACTGCCAGTTAAGTTGCATCAGTAAACACTCAGTATACTTGACGTTCCCACCTCCAGCAGCTTCTGATTGGTCCATTATAAAACATTGACATGAGGTACGCATCATTCCCTGTCAGTGTGCCCTGATTTGTTTTGCCTGTAACCCCTTTGTTCCTCTGACCCATGAAGTCAAGACGAGGATGGCGATGACGAGGACTTGCCGATTGAGGTGAAGGCGGAGCGGGAGAAAGAGCGGCGCGTGACCAATAACGCCCGCGAGCGTTTGCGTGTGCGTGACATCAACGAGGCCTTCAAAGAACTGGGCCGCATGTGCCAGCTGCACATGAACAATGAGAAACCTCAGACCAAACTGCTCGTCCTGCACCAGGCCGTAAACGTTATTCTCAACCTGGAGCAGCAAGTGCGAGGTCAGTGTGTGTGGCTGACCTCCGATCAGTGCTCAGGCACGAGATCTCAGACACCGCAGAGATTTGTCTGTGGTTGGGACACCTGAATATGGGTGCAAGGGGAGGAAGATAGATTTGTTGATTGGAGATATTAAATGCATGATGGATAAATGCATATGCATCTATGTTCAATACAAGTTCAATTATTTTACAGCAAGACACTACAAGCAAAATTTCATTTGTTAGTTTTGAGATTTTTAGACCATTTGGCTTTTCATAACACGTTTCAGACAAGTGGATGGAAAACACCTAAAATTCACATTTAAGTGTTTGTTTTAACTTTTAACTTTTATCTATTTGCAGCTGTAGATTTTAATTACAAAACACATCTTTAAAAGTTTTTTCTCCACTTCAGCAGCACTTACATACACCAAAATTTAGGATTTTATTTCTCTCTATATTCTGAAGGTTTTTACTGAGGGGTTTGTTTTTATGTCATTCACACTGATTTATATAACATTTTATTCTTAAAAACATGGCAAAAATGCATATCTTTAAAAGCTTTGAGGTTTTTTTCCTCCACTTCAGCAACACTTACAAACACCAAAACTTACAGATTTGTTCCTCTCTATATTCTGAAGATTTTTACTGAGGGGTCTGTTCGTAAATCATTCACACTGATTTATAGAACAGTTTATTCCTAAAAACATGGTAAAAATGTATTTGTTTTCTGTCTGTTGACAGTATTTTCTGATTTATGGAGGGATAAAAAGAGAAATCCCCACCTTTAACTCTAATATGACAACAAAATCAAGAATTATGAACCTGGCTTTATCCAATATTGTATGGAAATCAGTGTATATTTAATTACATGATGCCTGCATATTAAATTAGGTAATGCTAATTTGCATATTTAAACATAATATGTCAGAAAACTTGTAATGCAAAACAATTGCCTTAATGTATTATGATTAATCAAATGGGGAAGTATGGTGAGATCTGTTAGTTTAATCAATTAGTATCGATTAGTTATACCCTGTAGTATCTTTCAGCTCAAACCACCATTGCTAGTTATGAAACCATAATGCAGTCAGCAAACCTAAAATTCTATTCTGACGTATAGAAACCTCTTATAATGTCTGACAAACAATCAGAATCAATATTCTGGAATAATCAACATTAATACGTCCATTCATGGATAGTCTTAAAATGATTTAACTCATTTAATTTCGATTTTATTTAATTTATTTTTTAATAATGAATTAAATTAACTAAATTAAATATTTAATTGTATTTTTTATTTTATTTTTTTTAAATATTTTACACATTATTTTTTATTTTATTTTAATGTATTTGTCCTTGTTGCATACACACAAGTGTTTGCGAGCACATAAACCTGATTCTCCAGATGCAGCAGCTGATTAAATCATCTCACAGGAGTGTTTTTACAAAGCGAAGATCTGCTTCCATATGGCTTGTCTTTCTGTCATGAACGGCGGGACTATCACCTGTGCTGATTAACATAAAATCATGTGTTTGTGTGAAACGAGGTCAAGTGTTAATGAGAGCGACCATGCCAAGCGCGTCTCAGTGTAATTCTGCTTCCTCTGTGCGGGAATGAAGCAGCAGCGCAGAACCATAAACCTTCCTTCATTCAACATATTTATCACAGCTGAGATTCATTACAGCGATTTAACCGTTCAGTTCAAGGCAGCATATTCATTACAGAGATTTCGGCTCGCTGTCATTTGATTATGCATTAGTTGTGTTGTTTATATCACTGATGCGTAGTGTTGGATACGTTACTCTAAAAAATAATTAATTACTAGTTACTAATTACATCTTCAACAGTGTAATTAGATTACTGTACAAATGACTCTCTCCAAAAAATATTTACTTACTTATTACTAACTACTTTCTAAATATTATATCAATCTCAACAAGTTAATGACACAAGGATAGACATGAAACGCTTCTTTTAATTCTTTCAAATAAATAAGAGATAACTACCTACATTATTCTGCTCACACTTTAGATTAGAGTCCAGTTCTCACTATTAACTAACTATTAACTATGACTTTTGCTTCAATATACTCCTAATTACTGCTTATTAAAACTTAGTTGTTAAGGAATTGGGTAGGATTAACGATTTAGAATAAGGTCTTGCAGAATAAGACATTAATATGTGCTTTTTAAGTAATAATAAACAGCCAATACTCATGTTAATAACCAACCAGTTAATAGTGAGAATTGGACTCTAACGTGTTACCAATATTCTTATTAACTCACCAAAGTATTTAAAGTGATGCATGCATTTTAATGTTAGACTTTAAATGTTGATGTTAAATCCACTATTGTATTGTATATTAATGTTCTACAGGCTATACACAGTATTAAGTTCAATTACATCAGAAGTAACTGTAATTAAATTACAGAAAAAATAAGAGTAATCTCTTTACTTTTTCAAGGGAGAAGTAATTCAATTACAGTAACTAATTACTTATTAACTAGTCACACCCAACACTGCTGATGCGGTGGATAGAGGTGTTTGATGTTCAGTTCTGTCATCTTCAGGCCGGGTGTCTGCGCAGGATCTTCCTCCGGAGAGAAATTCAAAGTGTCCAACGAGTTTCCGGATGAAACGCTGAACTTCATCAAGCTTCACCCGCTGATGGACGAAGCCGTTCCTTCCATCGCCAATCGCCCGTGGTTCCTCAAGACGATGGTTCGGTGAGTTGAGTCGGGTCAGAGGTCCTTCTAAGACGTGAATTATGCATGGAGATTATTGTCATGCAAATATGGATTGAGTCCATCATCTTTTCGTGGATGAATCGAGTCATTTACATGCGATTCAGACACCAAGCCTGAACGATTCATGAGTATCTGAGATATTTCATGAATCATTATATTATATCAGCTCGACCCTGAAGGAAAGATGATGTTTCTCTTCTAAAAGCAAAGTGAAAGACTGCCGTCTGTCTTCCTATAATGAAGTGGATTATGAGAGAATCATCTGTTCTAGCAGAACGAGACAAGCGTCTGGTTTCAGTCTGATAAGTTTCTGTTCATTTGGGTTTGTGTAAATTTGCCCCAGTAAAACCCAGTTATTGAAAACACATTTGCTAAAGAAGCTGTATCCGTTTCTCTCAGCTTCAAAGACTCCACAGATTTGGAAAGATGAAAAAACGTGTATAATTTATTTGTCGTCTTATTTCCATCATGCCAGTTTTAATCACCCTGAAAATGTATTTGCATACGGATTTGGAAATTACACATACATTTGATTAACACTGAGATGAGCTGCTAATTGGAATGGCAGTTGCCACATAACGCGCTTTAATTCCTTTAACGAGAGCCGAGTCAGAAAATCAATGGAAATTTCATCGTAATTGTGTTCTTTTTGTCAGTCGTTTTTAATCTAGTCTTAGTCCTGTATCAAATGTCCTTTTTAGTTTTCATCATATTTACTCAACCTGCCCTTTTTTTTTTAAATCAAGGTTTAGTTGACTAAAAGTCTGAAATTTTAGTCTAGTTTTATACATTTTAGTCCTGCTCCATAATGGTTAAACTGATAATCACAATTATTTTTCTCAAAATTGTAATGACGATTACTGATCATGACTGTTGTCGTTTGAGAAATTACATCAGACATCTGGCAACACCAAGCATGAAAACACGTGGAGGTCGAGATTTTTTTTACTCTTTTTTTTTTTGATTGGTGAAAATAGAGAAATTTTGGTTAAAGAGAGTTTATTTTTTAAAATAAATTTTAGTCTTGTTTTTTGTCAAAGATATTGCATGTTGATAGTCACAGTGTTTAGTGATGTCAGTCTCATCTTCGTTCATAGTCATAGTTTTCATGAATGAAATTAAGACTGCATTGTAACCCGTGTTCTGTCTCTCTGGCAGATACCGTCTGACACGTATAGCTGTGGATAACGCCACCGGCCCTCATCGCAACCACACCGTGGTTTTCCTGGGATCAGAGCGAGGAATTGTGCTGAAGTTCTTGGCCAAGATGCGGACCGGCTTCCTGAACGACAGCCTGTTTCTGGAGGAGCTGAGCGTCTACAACCCAGAGAAGTGTGTATTCCATTAGGACAAGCCATTCTGTCATTTACACCCGTTTATCAGGTTACAGCGCGTGGTTAGTAAATTAAAGAGCGCTGCTGGTTTGGACCGCCAGGCCTCGCTGAATGATTAAAGCAAACAGAGAGTCTGGTTAATATGTGCTGATGGCCACGTCACAGCGGAATAAACAGGCAAACGGTGCCCACCAGGCCTTTTGAGGACAGCAATGCTGCGTATAACCTCCACGCTAAAATGTTTAGCTGCTTTATTAGCATTTTACATTCATGCATTTAGAAGATGCTTTTATCCAAAGCGACTTACAAAAGAGGAACAAAGCAATTTGTCTAAGAGCTAACAATATGTTTAATGCATAACGCCAGGTTTGCGAGAGAACTGGATGAGGAAGCAAACTAGAGAAGAGGAAAAATGCAGAGAGGATTTTTGTATATTAAAGCAACACAGCAGAACCACATTACTATGATGTACCATGTTCAAAACAATATACTGAATTATTGCTTGAATATTGGGGAGATACTTGTGTTTTATTAACAATGATCATAAATATACATTTATGAATAATAATAAGCTTAGGTTATTAGCATAACTGTATGCAAAGCAACAAGAAACTTTCCACAGGAAAATTACAATTTTGTGAATTGTGTGAATCTGACGAGTGATCAGGTGTCATTCTGTTCAATGATCTGATGTAACCTGATGTGAATCTGTCGAATGATCTTGTGTGAATCTGTCGAGTTATCAGGTATGATTGTGGAATTATCTGATGTGAATCTGACAAGTGATCATGTGTGAATCTGTTGAATTATCGGATATGAATCTGTTGAATGATCTGGTGTGAATCTGTCGAGTGGTCGTGTGAATCTGTTGAATGATCTGACGTGAATCTGTCGAGTGATCTGATTTGAATCTGTTGAATGATCTGGTGTGAATCTGTTGAATTATCTGACGTGAATCTGTCGAGTGATCTGATTTGAATCTGTTGAATGAACTGGTGTGAATCTGTCAAGTGATCATGTGAGAATCTGTTGAAGTATCTGATGTGAATCTGTTGAATTATCTGACGTGAATCTGTCGAGTGGTCGTGTGAATCTGTTGAATTATCTGATGTGAATCTGTCGAGTGATTATGTGTGAATCTGTTGAATGATCTGGTGTGAATCTGTTGAGTGATTATGTTTGAATCTGTTGAATTATCTGATGTGAATCTGACGAGTGATCATGTGTGAATTGGTGAATTATTTGATGTGAATCTGTCGAGTGATCGTGTGAATCTGGTGAATGATCTGATGTGAATCTGTCGAGTGATCGTGTGAATCTGTTGAATGATCTGGTGTGAATCTGTCAAGTTCTCTGGTGTGAATCTGATGTGAATCTGTGGTGGTGTTCAGGTGCAGCATTGACGGCGTGGAGGACAAGCGCATCATCAGCATGCAGATCGACAGCAGGAGTCACTCTCTGTTCGTGGCCTTCACCTCATGCGTGGTCAAAGTCCCGCTGTCCCGCTGCGAACGTCATGGGAAGTGCAAAAAGTGTGTATGCTTTCTCTCTATGTGAGCTGTTCATGCAAACCACTGGCCTTTCTCCAAATTAACCCCTCATGTGTGTCTCTCTCAGGTCCTGTATCGCCTCCAGGGACCCGTACTGCGGATGGGTGTCAGAGGGTGCCTGTAAAGAAATCCCATCTGACCCAAAGTAAGCGGCTCATTCTCAGTCTGTAATTATAGATGGTGCATGCCAAGCGCTGATGTCAGTCTTCCCTCGCTTTGTGGTTTGAACTGCTGGAGTTTCTCATCTGGAAAAAAGTGTTTGACCCCAGAAAGCCTCCATAACTCATCTCTTTATTAATATAGCGTATTGAATGCACAGCATGTTTCCGCTGCCGTCGTCACGTGAGCTCATCAGCGCACATTTTATACGCTGTTATTATTATTTCTCTTCTGATTGAGTTTTCCACTTCAGAAAGCGAGCTGTATGGAGGTTATGTGAGACCGGCTTGTGCAATTTCTCTAAAGTGAAGGATTATGGGATACGATCTGTGTCTGCAATTCAAAGGCTTTTGACTTGATGCTTTTCCTGTTGTTTCAGAAAAAGCTTTTTATGAAATGGACCCTGAGAAAGAAGTAGGGCGGCCATCCGTCCGGTTTTAAATTGGACAGTCTGGTTTGAAATATCATGTCTGCTCATTTGTCTTATGCTTTATACAATGGTATATCATACAAAATGACAACGTTATGCTCAAGTTTATATGCAGTAATGTACATTTTAGACACAATATTGTCATTATGGACTGTTTTTGCTCCCAGAATAACACACTGGTGTTTCATTCCTGAATCATTCGGCGTTTTTGAACGAATTGAGGGAGTCACTGATTTAATAAGCCATTCATGAAGGCAGTTGCTAAATTCAGAACTGCATACTAGTATACTAATCTTACAATTTTTTTTACATCTTTCTGTGGCATAAGTAGTAAGAGTAGTATGCTAGTGCACCATTCCAAAATAAGCAAGACACTTGTTTCCTTCCTGAATGTATCAGCTGTTTTGAACAAATCAGTGAATCAATGACCAACACAATAAGACTTGTCTCCACACCTACTACTGGTTTTAGTTTCATATTCAAAGTATCATTTAATTGTTTTATATTCAGTATATTTTATATTTAACACATTAATCTCCTAACGTTACATAATTGTAGTTGCAGCGTAAATGCATTCATGGCATCTCTGAGCTGCATTAAACAGTCAAAGATGGATTTTGTTGAAATCAAATTAATTTGATCGGTAACTGGTTTAGGATTATTTTCAGTTTTTATCCTGGCTTCATGAATCCTGCAAAGTGTCCTACTTTTTGGTGTTATAGAAACAGCCAGCCTGTAAAACAGCGTCTCGGTGTTTCTTATCTGAGCTCATGTGTGTTTGAGGTGTTCTCATGATTCTTCATGAGATTCAGATCTCATCTGAGCTCGGTTTCATTCTCATCAGTGGTTTTATTGCAATGTATTTCTCTCATCTGTGAGATGGTGAATCTCTTGCTGGATGGTTGAGGGTTGAATGATAACGGGCCGCTCTTCATCACAATCTAACCAGCATCACTGAAACTTCAGAAATAAACATCTGTGTTTTTATTAATATTCACGTCACATTTACAATCCTGTTTTCTGCTTCATTTTCTCATGATATTGTTTGAACGACACATTGATTCACTCAAACATTTATTAATATTGTTTGAAAATGTACTTGAGATTGAAGTCAGTGAGTGTGAAAAGGAGGTGTTGAAGTCACTTGCTCACTGCGTGTGTGTGTGTGTGCGTGCGCGCAGATGGCCGTTCGAGCAGGACGTGGAACAGGGCAATACAGATGGACTGGGCGACTGCCAAAGTAAGCAGAACCCATTTACTGAGTGCTGGATGCTCCTCAGACACAGCTGCACTCACACACACACTCCTGCACTCAACAAGAAGACTTGTTCACACCAGGAACTACAGCGATGACTTTATTAGTGTCCACCGTAAGGTTATGTTAATTATATGCGTGCTGTCACTTTAAATGCTTGTGCTTTAAAGCAGGATGGGTTCTGATTTGCTGTCAATGTTTTAATCATTCATCAGCTGGAAATTGATTCCAATAATTGTCATTCTAATAGGAATTGGTTAATTGGGTTCTGCAAACATATTTTGCTCATTTTCAATGTTGTGGCTAGAAGGGATACAACTGGAAGCTAAGAATAAATTAAATTGCGTTTTATAAACGTCTACACCTAACCCAACCCTAAACCTACCTCTTTACAATAATGCAAAAACAGTAATTATTGTCGTACATTGTGATAAAAATTACGCTATATTGATGTGTGCATTCCCAGTAGCCGCAGTTGTATCCCTTCCAGCCTTAACCCATTTTTAAAATTATTCATGCGAGATTACATCATTGAACAACAAAACAACTCTGTCGTTATCATTATTGTTGTAGTCTGGACTTGATATTCTCTTAGAGTTTTTTTTTTTATTTGTTTATCCTAAGCATGCTACACTTTTGTCGTCTGCCCCTTTAAATGCTCGAGCTCTGTACAGCAGACTGGATTCTGATTGGCTGTCAGTGTCTTTATCAGCTGGAAAAAATTGTTCAAAAAATTTTTAAATTCTTGAATCAAGATGAATTTACTGTACAAGTAAAATGACTTAAGATATTATGTCTTCTTTTAAGTAAAAAAAAAAAAAGTTAAAATTTAGCAAAAATATCTTCCAATGGGGCAAGAAAAATACTCTTGTTTAGTCTTTGAATTAAGATTATTTTTCTTGCCTCATTGGCAGATATTTTTGCTTGTTTCAAGCAAAAACTAACAAAATTTTGATTATTATTTTTTAGAAAACAAGACTTAATATCTTAAATCATTTTACTTGTACAGTAAATTCATCTTGATTCTAGAATTGTTAGATATTTATACTAGAAAACAAGACAAAAATACTAAGTAAGAGAATCATATTTTGCAGTGTGCCTGGCAACATTTCTCAAAAATTCACAAACATACACAACAAAATTATTAAAACTTTAGCGAAAATTAACATGAAAACAGAAAATAAAAAATTAGATAGTTAATAATACAAACACTGGTTAATAGTAACCCAGTGATAGTAAAATAACTTACATTCCCATAGAATCAGCATTGTTCATTTTAAACAATTACATATTTCTTTGTATTTAGTCCAGCCATTGCCATCATCAGGTGAATCTGATGAAGAATCAGAAGAAAGAAACAATAAATCATTTTTTAAATTCTTACTTTGTGACATATTTTCACCTCCTAAAACACCTTTTATTCTAAAACAGAGCCATCATTTTATTTCATACATATTGTGGCAGCAAAAGTGCATAATAAATATTCAGTATTCAATATTAAAAATAAATATTCATCATGAAGGAGTGCTGCACTCACATGGCAGGCAGATGCTTTTACACGGTCTGCATTATAAGTGCATTAGTCCTCTGAGTAACTGCTTGATATTACACCCCCTGCAGAATCTGCAAGATGCCTTAAAAACTCAATACTGTTAATATTTTCATCCCCCAAGCCTTTGTCTGGTCTGAACAACATTTTAATTTTAAAACAGCATAAATTAAATTCAGGGTAACACTTTATTTTGATAGTCCACTTTATACATGCTGCTAACAGTAAGTAACTTTGCAACTTTGCAGTTAATGTCTAAAGTGGACTATCAAAATAAAGTGTAACCAAATTGACCTCATTCGGGGTGTTTTTAAAGATCTAAATTCACAGTATTAATGATTAATGAGAAATTTGTGTGTAAATAATGCCATGATGCACAAACTCTTCATTTGCATCAAGCTGCATGTACTTTCATGTTTCTTTCTGCTGATGTCTGGAGTGAAATATGAGCCGTGTTTCTGGCGGGTTCGGTTGTACTGTATGTCGACTGTATTGAGCAGCACAGTCGTGTGTGCGTGTGTGTGAGAGATTTGGCTGTGATTCAGGCCAAACTCCCATCAGTCTCGGCTCAGCGGCGTCATAATGAACCTCTTTCTTTCTCATTAAGCTTGACTTGGTCACTTTCAGCGAGCCCAGCGTTTTGTGGGCACTGCTGGGAATCGCAGGCCGTTAAAGGCCCCCAGCTCGGGGACTTGGGACCCCGGGCACGCTCGCGCTCATTGTGATGAACTGATGTTGTGGCACCTTCCTTTTCTGCAGCCCTTGCATAAAAGCCGCGGCGGCGTGTTCCACCACAGAATTCAATTTCACACTCCAGTTGGGTTGTTGATTACGCTGCCAAATTCAGATTAAGGTGCATTTAATGAACGTGGATCAGCCAGCGGTGCTGGGTGAGAAAGGGGGTCTCGAGACTTTCTCAGGCCCATAAACAGCCTCACCGGGTTGATTGATTAAAGGAGTCCACCGGCGTAATTACAGCTGGCGCTCTAATCATCGGGCGCTTAGATGACGATCCGTGTCGTGTCATCTTCTTGTGTTCGGGGCGTGGTGGGAGTAATTCAATCTACCACCCAGCGTGACCCTGCAGACCCTGAGAATCAGATCCATCGTGACTCCGGTCTTTCTGATGCTTTACTCCTCTAACATATGCTTGCTTCTTGCTTTGAAAACATCTCAGCTCTGCTTTTACTCAGTTCTGTGTGTGTATCACATACGCTACCAGTCAAAACTTTGAAAAATTAAGTAGTAATTATTGTAATAAATAGTAATAATTACATTTTTCAATGTTTTTGAAAGAACTTTTGAAATATTATTACTATTTGATTGTATTATAATTTAAATTAGCTGTCTTTTATGTGAATATGTGTTAAACTGTAATTTATTTCTGTGATCTGCAGCTGTATTTTCAGCATCATTACTCCAGTCT
>JAUZSZ010000101.1:128587-143695 GCA_034780575.1 Labeobarbus marequensis | reverse complement strand
CCAAACGGGCCTTAGAACTTAAATGTTGTGCATTGCTAGTGCAGCTTGTGAAAGTATTTGGAAATCTGTGTTGATCTCTGTGTTTTCATATCTGTTTATTCATTAGACTAAGCAGGAGAGACAAAAAGAAAGGACGAGACGTGCTGTTTTCCTCTCATGTGGCCCCTGAAACAGCAGTCTGTAGATTCACTGTGCTTCTGACTCTTACGCTCTCTCAGAGCGACTATATCTCGAATTCACTGACTTCACCTCTGTGTCCATTGTTATGCTAATAGCTTTAAGAGGCTCCGTGGCCTGAGCTGCAGACCCCATGACCTTAACTTCACCCTGTGAGAGTCTGGCAGTGTCGTTTGCACGGGTTTTGAATCTCCCAACTGATTCGTCTGAATCCTAACGAACAAAAACGTTTATAACTTCGTACTGATTTAGCATATTTGCGCGGTTTTCAGCGAGAGAATGATTGAGTGTCGTGTGTGAACTTTTAACTCCCAGTTCTTGGTGTGTGAACTTTAACCTTTGACCGGACACTGGTTCAGGTCAGCCTGTCATAATGGGTTGGGGCAAGAGGCAAAGGGGATGGAGTTCGGTGAACTTGAGTGGCAGCTCTGAAAAGAGCACACCCGGTTGTTGTTGCTGTTTTTTAAATGTTATTTGAGGGGGTTAGTTTTTATTTATGTACCTCTGCACTTTTTGCTTTGTTGACTCAAGTACTTAATTGTCTAAATTGTATTTTAATAATTTGATACAATATTTACATGCAATATGATATTAATTTGTCTTTTTATTTGTGTCGAGAAATGCCAGTTTTTAAGTCATTTTAGTTATTTTTTTTTTCTTTTTTTTTTTCTCTGTATCAGCACATTATATCGTCATAAACTGTAAACATGACCATCAGAACTTGAAACTGTAACTTCAGGCCAATTTATGAGTTCATGGTAGGGTGTGTTTGTATATCAGAGTTGAATTTCTACAAGTTGACATCTAGCATCTGTTCTGTTGTAGCCTCATTATTATCCACTACAAGCGGAAGACTGCAGATTTGTGAAACGAACAAGTATTTGTTAATGTATTTGATTTAAAAAGCTGGTTTGCTTGTCTTTGAGTGGTTTTGGCCACTAGTCACTAAGACCGGTTGGTTTAAGCTTTTATTTTTATTTTCAGCAGGAAAGTGGAGAACCTCTGTGTTTTGTACATGGGATGCAGCAAAGTAACACTAATGGAGGAGCAAATATTTCAGACAGTCATATTACACAGATACACATGTATAGTAGACAGTGGGCCTCTGAGAAAACAATCAACGCTTTATACTGCATCATTTTCACACACTTGGCTTGCAGGTTCAGAGAACTGTCTTTTGTCAGTCAGTGGTGGTTTATTTGTGTTTGTGAGCACGGAAGAACTTGCTGTATTTATCCGTGGGGTTTGGGGAGGTCTGGGTTTTTACATATGTTCTGAAAACGTGGTAGAAAACCTTCCGTGATCTGAACAGAAGAGTAACCTTTAGTATGACGTGTTAAACTTGGCATACAATGCCACCATGTGGTCATTTGATGCAAGTTGTAATAAGGGCAAAAGATGTTACTTTTTGTTTTTATTGCAAAATCATATTATGAATAAAGTCATTTGAGTACTGTTCACAGGGTCTTTCGTTACTAGTTTCATCGTTAGGAGCCATCTTTATAAGCCTCAGGTTAAGCATTGTTTTACAGGTACATTTATGCATTTTATTTAATGAATATTTAAAATGATTTATTTGATGAAAATACAGTAAAACGGAAATATTGGGGCATATTGCAATTTAAAATAAATGTATTTTAATGTTTACATTTTTTAAGTAATTTATTCCTGTGATGGCAAAGCAGAATTTTCAGCTGCCATTATTCTAGTCTTCAGCATCACATGATCCTCCAGAAATCATACCATTTTTTTTTTAGATTTTGTGCTTAAATATTTTTTATGATTTTTTTCTGCTTAATGTTTTTGTAGAAACTGATCAGTTTTTTTAGGGAGTTAAAAAAAAAGCATTTATTTGAAATATAAATCATCTATAATCTCATCTGTACGGTCACTTTTGATAATTTCAGTGCATCCTTGCTATTTCTATTAATTTATTAAAAAAAAAAGAAAAAAGTTTTAACCTAGTTTTAAGCCCTGATCCACATTGTGGTCCAAATGATAACTCAAAATCATGTTAACAGGATTAAAATCCCCCTGGGTTAACAATTCCTATTAGAAGCCCACCAAATTTTTTTTTTATTTTTTAACTTGATCCAAAAATGATCACAAAACATTAGCCGATGCATAGAAACTCAAAAAAGTATTCATTAGTAGCGTGCCTAGCCAGCTATGAGCTAGTTTTGATCCTGGTGACCAATTAATATTCATCTCAGTCAAAGGACAAGAACTTGCAAGATTTGATCATGGTTATATCACATTTATTGTCCAGTAAAGGGATAATTCACACATACATACAAGTAGAAACCTGGAGTTCCATCTCCCAAAATCAACTATGTTCTGTAATCCAGTTTCAAGAATGACATGCACGTTTCAGAAACCCTTAACATCACACTACACACAACAAATTGTCACCCAGTTCAAGAGTTTTCAGAGTCAGGTAAAACCAGGTAAACCTTTCACAGTCTGAGACTTCACATCATGTTCATGTTTGCACATTTCCAAATAGACTGCCCTTCGGGCTGGTCCAGACTTACATTAAACCGTTACAGTATTATTTTTTTTTTTTAACAAAATGAAGTGGATTTTGAAAAAGAATGAAGAGTAATTTAGTTGAAACCATAATAAAAATCCCAGATAGAAGAAAGGAAATCACTTACTAGCTCTACCTTCATTCTCACCAATTCTGATTGAGCAAACAGCTTGTCTCATTTCATGCACAAATTAAACTAAAAATCGTATTTACAAAAAGGCCTCGCTGTGGTTATGCTATGCAGTCAGAGAGTATACACACTTGGAATAACAGGTCCAGTATTTGAGGAAAGCTCTTTAGCGAGATAAAACTTATTTACAGAGGTGAAATCAAATCTTTGGATTTGCAAGTCATTTGCAGTTACCTTTTTTTGTATATTCAAGCACTTGACTGATTAAATAGCACTTCCCAATTCACAAACTTTCCAAAGTTTGATCATTTAACCTCTTTGATCAACCCATATGCTTTTTTAAATTGCACTGTAATCATTTTACTGTTAAGTATACAATATAAATAAAATCAGTTACATTTTTGGTCGAAATGTCCTTATTGCACATGCAAAGCAAAGAATGATGCAACATAGCTTGGTGAATCAAATTCTGACCTCTGAACAGATCTATTACTCACACCAGCTCCTTCATATCCCTTTTTTCATAAGATGAATATTAACCGCTTTTCTCAGTCCAGATTACATAGTTTTTCATAAAGCTCATGCTGACATGAGACTGCATGACATCCAACCTCTTGCTACAGAAAAGCAAATGTATGCAATATGTATTTACACTACACTATATAACAAGTTAATTTTACAAAGAATTCAAATGACAAAAAATAACAAACGTAACAAACATTCAAATGATGTGTTTGGTTACGAAAAACAAGCAGAAACTTTTATGGCTTATGATGAACGAGCACAGCCGCCAAATGCTTTTCTCAAAGAATTCAGTCATGCCTGATGCGCAAGTTTGCTTGTTAGGTATTAAGATTTCTCAACCTTTGTTGATAAATTTAACCATAAATTAATTGGTATCTTTGAACACAGATATTCAAATCACCCGCACTTACATATAAATCAAGAACATGGCTCAAAAGACACTTCATTATAATTAGGCAAGAAAATAAATAGTAAATCACCACAAAAATAAATTAAATTCACAAATAGCTTTTTGTTTCATAAACATGTTTTCCTTCTTGCTATAATACAAAAAATGTAAATAGTATGAAACAAACAACAATTACAAAACTCTGAACAAATATTAACTCAAAAATGGACACAAGCAAAACACAAGGTCTGAGTGGTGTTCCTATGTGAGAGTGTGTGTGTGTTTTAGACCATGTCAGTCCCTTTGTCTCCTATCTCTGAAGTGGGTGACAAGGCCTTTTGTTGGACACCTATTTAGGAGGCAGAGGGTTGTCTGGGGTGGTTGGGGTCAAGACTTCTTTGTAAAAGTTCTCAATTTGGTTTTTGTACATCTTCATGACCACTGGCCTCTTGAGCTTCATGGTGGGCCCTGTGAGTGAGATAATTTGAAACCACTAAACAAACAGCCTATATAGACTTCAATCAACACAATTACTCACAAAAGCCTTAAATAACACATAAAAACTTAATTACTAGGAAACCTACCCAGCTCTCCTCCAGGGATAGAGAAATCCTTCTCCAAAACGGTCCATTTCTGGATGCGCTGGGCGTTGGAGGTGGCTTTCTCGTTGACGCGGTTGACGCCTTCTTGAATAGCCTTATATAGGACTCGGTCACGGCCACCGGCGATGTCGCTGACTCGTGTGGCGTTGCTGCCGAGTTTACGACACAACTCCACCGCCTCGGGAGTCAGTTCGTCTTCAGGAGCGCCCGTTTCGTTGTTTATCTGACACTGAGAGCAAAAAAAGAAGAGTCATTAGCGTTTTCTAACGGTAAGTTATGTATATTAGACTAAATACGTATTTTATTAAAACGTTTCCATGTCAGTATTTAGATAAATCGCAGTTTAAGTGTGCAAAACACACTGGCATAATGCTAAGGTGTTGTTTGTGGTTGCCAGTGCGCAAATATGTGGTTATTAAGGCGTTCCGACGGCTTTTAATCAGGTGTTCCGAATGCTTGCTAGACAGTTGCTAGGGTTTCTCTAATTTGGTCTCTAGAAACGACGCGGTTCCCTCATTTTACCGTTTTTCATTGTCCACTGGGTAAAACCTGTAAATCCAATGTCTTAGAGAAGAGAAGTAAAACTACACAATTTCGTTTTCTACTCCTTTTTTTAGTATGAGCAACAATAAGTATAGATTATAATAGTGCTCACTTGCCTAGGCAAACACCACTAATTAGTTAAACTTTTCAATTTATAAACGGAAAAAGTCTTTTAGTACTGTTGGGCGATCCGTAGAAAAACTGCAGAACATGTAGTTACACACACTGACCACAGGTTGGCAGCGTTTTTTTAAGTTTATGAAAGCTGTTTGATAATATTTAAACATTTATCACTTGATCATACCGATATGATCTCATTAGAGTGTAGTAAAAATGTACTCGTGCTAACTAACCTTACATAACCCGACTCTCTTAGTGTAAGAGCCCTTGAATGAGATGTTCTGAATAGATTTACAGCATTCACATTCAGGAGAGCATGACATCGGTCAGGATTACACAAGAAGGCCATTAAAAATCAATCAATAATCAAAGTTACAAACTTTTTCCTATGTTTAACAATGTATCCTAAGCAGGCAAAATGCAACAAGCAGTTGGTCTAAATTATCTGCAGGGGAAAAAAAAGTAACTCGTAAACCGTGGTTGGTTAAGAAAAAAGCTCAGATTTAGGGATAAGATAGCTTTCATCACTTGTTGCTTTATCACATTGTACCTGGTTAGGTTAATAGTGGATAACTTTGAAACAAAGGTTTATATTGGGGTCATCTGCCCTGTACTGATACCTTAATGGTGAGCAGCATGGAGAGGAACTTTTTCTTGTCTCCGATAAGCATGGCATTGCTGATGAGCGGAACGGCCTCTTTAACGGCATCCTCGATAGGCACTGGGGGAATATTTTCACCTCCGGCTGTGATGATTAGTTCTGGGATACAAACATAAACTTCATTACATGCACCAGACTAACTCCCATTGAAATCTGTGGCAAAAATCTTATGAACTGCAAATGCTCAGTGGTTTCAGTTCCAGTGAATAAAAGGAAGCACGAATCTGTTTTCGATCGATGGTCATTACCTTTAATGCGTCCGGTGATAAACAGGAAGTCGTCCTGGTCGTGTTTTCCGAGGTCACCCGAGTGCAGCCAGCCATCTGCGTCCAGAGCCTCTTCGGTTTTATCGGGCATATTCAAGTAGCCCATGAACACATGACGACCCCAGAAACAAACCTCTCCATTGCCATCAGCGTCAGGGTTGAAGATCTTCGTCTTACAGCCTGGAATTACCTTTCCACAGCTGAAAAAGTGATGCAAATGAGAAATAAACTAGAAGTTCAAGCTGAAGTGACTGAACTAGCTTTAAACAAATGAAGGTTTCAGTACCTGGTGAGTCTGAAGGCATCGTGCAGTGAGATGGTGTGCGGTCCAGAGCTCTCGCTCATGCCGTAGAGCTCAAACAGAGGAATGTCCAGACTGAGGAAAAACTCCAGTGTGTCTTTGGTTACAGGAGCTGCTCCGGTGTAGCACCTTGTACAGCGATCCAGCCCCAGCGCCTTCCGAACCTTCCGGAACACCAGACGCTTCGCCAGTCGATAGTTTAATGGCTTTCTGGACAGGCTGCTGTAAGACACAAGACCATTTCTCTATATTAAAATAGCCTACAATTTATACTAACATTAGTTCATGTTATAAAATGTCACTACGTGATGCATCAATATTCATAACTAATCCGTTTTTCTCTAATATAATATCATTTTCGATTTATTAAATATTTCAAGTTTCTAAAAACAGGTTTAAACTAGATTTTGAATCCCAGATTTTCAGTGTGGTCTCAGACTTTTGGATCTAACACTATAAGTGAAATAAATTACAGACAGTTAAAAACGGGTGTCATGTTAATGACTGATAGTCATGTTTGTGTCTAAATGTTTCCATTTTGTTTTGTGTATGTGTGTGTGTGTGTGTGTGTGTGTGGGAGTGTGTGTACATACAGCTCTATATTGTTGAGGTTGGTCTGCAGGCCCACGTCTTTGGCCCAGGATGCCACCTTCCGGCGCACGGTGGATGACTTGGCTCCAATCGATTTCATCTTTTCCTGCATCTTCTCCCACACCCGCGGGACACCCATGAACGCGGTAGGGCGTATCTCTCGTAGAGTGTTAGCCAAAGAACCCTGGAACATACAGTGACTTCTATTAATACGCATGTAAGCAGTCTCAGCATGGTTTGCCAAAGCATTAATGTTCAAGTGTATGCCAACTTCAGCTGACACACCCAAGGTTGTATCTGGTGACACAAGCAGGTATGTCATGTCAATTTCTGTCCCTGTGATCCTAAATCAATGACTGTTATAAAACAGCACTGTGACATTACATTGAAACCCACTGATTGAGGCACTACAGATATCACATGCTCAGCTTCTACAGATCACAGGGGACACATCATACACCCGTTTTAATATATCAGCGGATCTGCATACAACTTTGGCTTGTTTTTTTGAAAATGAAACACTTCACAAAAGCCTTTCTGTGTGAGTGAGCTGCATGACTAAGGTTTATGCTTCATCAAAAGACTCAGTGAAAAAATCTCTTTAAAAAGGTTAATACAGATGGTTTAAACTAACAAGATTGTCTTTAGAAGGACCTTCATTTATGTACACAAAACAGAGAGATTGGGGAGGAAAACAGGAAGTGCCTTCACTAACATGTACATTAGATTTTTAAATGTTTTTGAAAGAAGTCTCATGCTCAACAAGGCTGCATTTATTTGATCAAAAACACAGTAAATATACTAATATTGTGAAATACTAAAATTAACTGCTTTCTAGTTTACTATATTTAAACATGTTATTTATTCCTGTGATGGCAAAGCTGAATTTTAAGCAGCCATTACTCCACTCTTTTTAGTGTTCTACAGAAATCATTCTAAATTACTGATCTGGTGCTCAAGAAACAGAATTGATTACAACCAATTCTGTGCTGCATAATATTTTTCTGGAACTTGTGATTTTTTTCAGGACTCTTTGATAAATATAAGTAAGTTATAAGGGTATAAGCGTTATATAAGGGTACCTTTAGTGCATCAGGCTGTGCAAAGTACGTGACTCCTCCAGCTTTCATGGGAAGCCAGATGTCAAGCATCTGTGCAGCAATATGGCTGAGTGGCAGGTAGCTCACAACCACTTCCTGTAGCTTATCTGCATCTGTCAGGCTCACATCTCGGCCAGTTGCAAATGCTGTCCATGTGAGCTACAGGAGGAGAGAGAACACTTTAGTGCTGAGAATGACTGGTGACTCATGTAAACCCTTGTTTTTGTGTTATTATGGATGTTGTGGGTTAAATATGGGATATGTTTTGCATTCAGCTCACATTGTCGTGACTGAGCATGACTCCTTTCGGCTGGCCCGTGGTTCCGGATGTGTAGATCAGTGTGCAGCACTGATTGGGTTTCTGGGAGCTGATGATATCATCCAGCTGAGCATCTGGCTCATCGCAGCCCAGCTCCATAAACTCTGCCCACTATGTGCATCGGATATTTACATAGCAAATGTCAGATTTCAATTAGTAATGGAGGGGATTAAAACAGAAAGATTAAGGTCTGAGAGCTGAATTTAAATATTTGACTAATCAAATGTACCGTGTAAAGATTGGGCTTTTTCTCTTTCAGCTCATCTTTGTATTGGATAATTGCTTTTAGGTGCGGTAATTTGTCCTGGACCTGAAATGAAGCACACAGACACAGAATAGGAGATCATCAGGGAAAAGCCTATAGCAGATGGAGATCTAATTTTTGATGTGTTTAATCAGCAGGTACAGAATGTCTGATTAGACTAGAGACCCTGAAGATCATTCTCAGGATCTGAGAACTGGCACCAGAAATTACCAGCTAAATGAGTAGTATTGTATTTTTTTGAATTAGTTTTTCCTTTATCTATATACGTCATACAATCATACGGACAAAAGGCAGGACAATTAACATTTATGAATTATGAGATTTAGGGCATAAATGTGTTTAATTGCCTTAAAAATAATGTCAGAGTGTAAAATCATCATTACTGACTCCAAACTTCTAAATAGCAGTGTAGATAAAAGTTCTGATCTGAGTGTATTTAGATAGGTTCATTTGGAAATAGGTCCTTCACTCTCATTACCTGCAAGATCTTCTGAAGCTGTTTGTGGTTTTCCACCACAAGGATGTTGGCTTGGCAGTTCTCCGCCACATACTGGCACGCCTCAGCAGAGTTGGTGGTGTAGATGCCCACGGCAAACCCCCTGCCAACAGCATACAGAATACCTCAATAAACATCCTTAAGTCTGTTAACATTGTAACCAAACGGCGAGCATTTCAGGAAACGACTTCAAACATTAACATTCCCACCATTCTAACTCCACCTATGTGTTTACCAACCCAGACTATGTGATGCTGTTTAACAAGTGCAGGTTGTGCTTTAACCATCTGTCTTCACTAAAGTCATAAATGTAGCGGGACAGTTTATGGCACAGCAGAGCCACTATTTGATGAAAATAATTAAAGCTTTGTTTGGGACAAACACGGGCTGTGTGCCGATCATGAGTTATGACAGCAGAATGCATGCATGTTTATGGTTGATTTGAAGACTCAAAAGGACAGAGTGCAAAACATCCAAAGAGTAAACACTTACCCAGCTAAAATAGCCCCGATGTCAGCAATAAACCACTCGACCGAGTTAAACCCAAGGATACCGACGCCATGGTACCGCTCCAGACCAAGCTGTGAACATATACACACAGTTGGCATGTGTACATTAACATTTCAAACCAAATTTTCAAATCGAAACAATGTATTGTTTGCATGTAAAAGATGAAGTTGTTTGAGTCATCACCCATAAGCATTCCCAGAAGTTTACATGTTTTTTTTTGCAGTTAAATAAATGTTTAGTTAAATACTACCATTTATCTCTGTTCAAGGTGTTCACTAGTTCATTAACTCCAAAATGTCATCCAATTCTCAAAGAAAGTTTTGCAAGAAGACTTGAAGATAAACAATTTGTGAAGCAGTTAAGTAAAAGATTCAGTTTAAAATAATTATACTTTTGTGAATCAGACTTCTTTATTTTTAATATGGATGAAGGTGCCAAGCTGCATCATATTTAAAACTTAAGTCACATCAGCCAAAATACAGAACGCATGTTGTGTCATCCAACACCTCTTTCGTGATGTCTTTCTTTTGTGTCTATGCTGTCTACGGTATACACAACTCAATCTGAATTGCTCCCACAGGGTTTGAGTCGGACAAGTTACACTCCTTTTTAATTTCTCCATAAACAAAACCATGGAAACCTGCCCACATTGGCCGCCAGGCATGACATCCTGTTCCCTGCAGGGAAAATCTGACCAGTTGGGAGTTGAACTTCATCCCTAGATTAGGGCATGGAAAAACTGAAGACGATAAACAAAAGCCTCCTGCTGGAAAGAGAAACTATTCTCAGGTACTCTGGCCAAATATCCTCAAGCTGCACAACTGAGGGACTAAAATCTGGCTCTGACTGGGTTGTGCACAATTCAAAAACATGTCCAGGTCATATTACATCCCAAAAGCAAAAAGCAAAATAATATATATTGAACAAGAGAAAATAAACACCTGATACCATAATTACCATAATGGAAAGAATTAAAAATGTTCTTTACTCAAAATATTTTTAATTTCTGTCTTTTGAAATTATGGTGAAATAGGACCAGGACTCATCCCAGACGCCTTGTCGCACTTATTGTTGGCACTTTCTCTCTGAGGTAACCTGAAGTCAAATGCTTTATTCAAGGACACAACAGTGATTGCATGAGGTCTGTCTGTGATCTCAATAACAGTTACAACAGTTTATCTGTTCATAAGGTTTTAAGTGTTTGTTATCAGGTACCTCTGACATAAAAACATTCCTTTTATCAGGGACATTACCGAGTCATTTTAGATAAGACTGTAAGGCTAAACGGCCATAATCTCAACAGTGACAGCAAGAAGATAATGAAAATTACTAGAGTTACTCAATTGCTCAACAATAGAAAGCCATGGCTCAAATCTGTTATGCTACCTAGGTGCTAGACTCAAAACTCAGCCTTGTAATGCTTCTCACCTATAGTAGCCATGTTTGCCAACTGTATTACAATTAAGGCTGAACAATATGGCCCAATGGGGCCACTAGTTTTGGGCTAGTTGCTAGTCTGTCACATTTGGTTTTGTGTGACGTATTGAACACTGATGTGATTTTTGCTGGTTTACATGTCAGTCTAACTGGCTATGAGTTTTTCTTAAAATAGTATGTAGTGTGTACGTAGTATAAAAAACCTGATTTAACAGTCCTCACCTTGAGGAAGCTCTTGGCAGCAGTGCGGCAAGACTTGTAGTACTCAGTGTAAGTCATGGTTTTCCACTGCTCTCCCTCTTTCCAACCCAGTGCGTTGTAGTTGCCAAAGCGTTGGACCGTAGAAGTGAACAACTGGTTCACAGTCAAGGGGGGTTCAGCCTCAGGGCCAGACTCACCCATCCTGAGCTTCACCTCTCCATCCCTGTGTGTAGTCCAGAGCTCTGTGCCCTTAGAGGGCAGGGAGAGCGAGTTGGGACGAGGGGTGGCACCTACAAAGGGAACAGACATTTATTGCCATTAATAACTATTTATTTTGCACATGTTGTCTGATTATCATATAATCACACATTTGTAACCAGACAACTCCCATAAAACAGTTCATGGTACAGTTATGGTATCAGTACTTTGAGATGAGATAACATAACATGATGCTGAATTATTAACACTTATAAACTATTTTATTCAAAGAGCAACATAATAAAACTTTATTGTTAGTGAAATCTGTTGTAGTATCTATGTTGTGTGTTACTGTTTCTAAGTGTCTGTGTGGTCTTTTCATTTGCACAGACGATAAAGAATTTCTGCCGCAGTGTCTGTTTTAAATCAAATGTTTTAGTGACACCCTATCAGGACATTTACTGACACACTTTCACCCCGTTCATCACTAGTATGTAGTATACACACACTAGCACAGAGTTTCTGATGAGGCTTCAATAGTAGTATCAGTATGCAAACTCTGTCAGAAAGTGACACCTTATTTTCATGCGAAATTTAAAGGTGCAGTGTGTCTTTTTTCACTAGAAAACAAATTTAATCTGTTTATTTATTTAATACTTGCTTGGAAATGATTCTTGCTTTGGCTGCTAATGGTGCAGAAATTACAATACAATTGTACAAATACAAACTGCATATTAAAAAAAAGAATTGAAGTTGAAGAGAATAATATTAACAGGCTGATTTTGATTGATTTTGCAGCTGTGCATGAAAAGGGAAGAAAGCCACCCTAAGAACTGTACAACGTCCTGTGCAGTGTCAGTCTGATAAACCTATAACTATACGCTGACTTCCGCAAAACCGTTTGAAATGAAAAAAAAAAAAAACCATCACAGCAGCTTGACCTCTAATCCAAAGTCATGTGACTTGATGACCTCATTCAAAGCTCTGTTATCTTATGTAAACACGACAGACAACAACAGAGCGATGGAACTTCTAGAAGTTCACACATGGGTTGTTTTCAAATCAACTTATAAATTCCTATAAAAACACTGTCATTCTGCTGCGCGTCTAAAGGAAAGGGAAGTTAGTTTGCTTAGGGACAGCAGCTTCCTTTTCAAACACTTCCTCTACTGAGTGCTCAAAGGCCCTACTGATCTCAAGTTACATAAGAGTTGTCATGATGAAAACGCTGAGGAACTTTGAGCTGCAAGTTGTGGGTTAGTGCTCTGGCCATCTTTTCAATGCTCTGCTCTTTATCTGTGTAGTGCAGAAGCGAATGCACACTTGGTGGTTTTGGGGCCTCAAAAAGACATATATGGTATGTGTTCAAAATGGCGGTTATGGTCATATGTATGTGTATAAGCGAGACTAAGTGAGTAAGTTTGTTTGTAAGACAGTGAGAACATGTTCTAGACTTTTCACCCAAGTGTTTGTGAGTTTAAAGTGATTTGTGAGTGTTTGTAAAGCAGCCAGAGTGTGTGATCTCACCTGATTCTGTGTGCATGCTCTGTTCAGCCTTGGTATTTGATTGCTCTTCTCTGGCACATGCTGATTCCTCCTCCGATGACTCACTGTGAGGAAATCAGGAAATCAAATAATGACTTTTCCAGACAAGCAGCATGCTGGAGTTTAAAGAGTTTCATCTTTCTCTCAGATAGCCATGAGTATCACCTTACAGTACTTTTAAAATAACTTTTTAAGATGTACTGCATATCATACAGTCTGACACACTAATGTTCAAAAGTTTGAAGTTAGTGATTTTTGTTTGTTTTTGAAAAGAAATGAATACTTTTTTTTCAGCAAGAATGCATTAATTTGATCAAAAGTGACAGTAAAGACATTTTTAACATTACAAAAATATTTCAAATAAATACTGTAATATGAAAACATTACAGTTTCCACAAACACATTAAGAAGCACAACTGTTTCGAACGCTGATAATAATTAAGTTTCTTGAGCACCAAATCAGCATTTTACAATGATAATGTGACACTGGAGTTATGGCTGCTTAAAATTCAGCTTTTTCATCACAGGAAAAATTTTACTTTAAAAAAAAATTATAACAAAAATAGTTATTTTCTATTTTATTTTACTTCTTTTTCCTTGATATTTTACTTCCTTTACACAACAACTGTAAAGAACATAAAAAGTGATGATGTAATAATGTATTGATGCTATTCATTATGTTAAAAGTATGTTTATTTTATGAACCTGGCATGGCAGAGTCAAACATCCAGGGGTAACAACCAGTTTTTATAAAATGACAACAATTCCACATGCCTTCTTTTTTATGTTTACAAACACAAAACAAATGTGGCTAATCAAGCTTGTCAAGCTTGTACATATAAATAACCGTAGGAACTTAGTTGCAGACCTGACCTAGAATGCATGCATGCATACATGCAAGTGTATTGCACACAAAACAAGAAATGAAATAGAACTGACTTTGCCGTAGATTCGGCGGTAGCATCTTCCAGGGAGCCGAGACTGTCTGTTGTTCCACAGGACTGGAGAAGGCTCGCGTCCACTGGATGGTCCATCACTACAGCTGTGGACATGGCCGTGGGTTCACACGCAGTCACTAATGAGAATAGACAGTGTTAGCAGTAGCACTCAACCAATTTTTTTTTTTCTTTTCAGTGCCTAATGTCAATATCAAGAGAAAAGTGTGGCTTTTAGCAGATATATACAATTTAATGACTGCAAATGAGACATATGAAAAAAAATAAAAAAATAAAAACTAAATAATTGGAACTAAATGAATGCTTTTTACATTTACTCTGAATTTATTTTAAATATTTTTTGAAAGTTCATGCTCAAGTAAGCATGGTCAACAGCTAATTTTGAACTATACAATTCAACAATGAATATGATGTTGAGTCAAAGCCTAAATCTAAAAGTAAGCACATGAAGCGAGTATGTGACTGTCACATGGCCAAAAAAGCATGAAAATGATTTAAACTAAACAGACAGGGCCTTCCCTTTTCTTAAGTAGGGTTTCCCCACATGAAATCAACATACAGTTTTTCCCCTTCAAATCAAAGAAGATCATTCACTATTATTTCAAATTTTGGGTTGTCCAAAATCAGATTAGTCTTCCTTCACTTCATTTTATACAACCTTTTAAAACAACCTTCAATAAATAGTCTTATTGAAAATCATAAAAAGGTCAATTGCTCAGGCAGATGACCATATTATTCCACAAAATTTCCAAACATGGCCCCTGGCTCCTTATCTCTCAAGGTGGACTAAACAGTAAGGGTATCATTTCCAAAAAAAGGAAACGAATCACTACGTCCAGAAAAATATTGCTGCCCATCCTTTTATCATCTTCTGCCCTCTCCATTCCAAAGCCTGGCCTCGGCACCTTTAGAACAGCATGTTGTTTTTACACACCGCTGCCATGAAAACACATGCCAGTGACGCTACCGCCCTTCTGTAATGAGCTCTGGCAGCAGGGCTCACATGATGAGAACAATCAGAAATGGCCAGCGCAAAGAAAAACAGGCTTTCAGATGTACTGAACAAAGTGAAAGAGAGCCTGAAATAAACCCACGGCATGAAAAACAAACCTGGTGCTATTCATCAGCCTTGTGCTTCATGACCTCGTGCACAAAGGTTTTGGTTTTGTTTTAGGTGCTTTTATGGATGAGATAATGAATATGGCGGCTTTTTATAGTTATGAGCAACAAGTACCGTGGTAGTACTG
>JAUZSZ010000101.1:10740-25421 GCA_034780575.1 Labeobarbus marequensis | reverse complement strand
AATATCCCAGAATTTTAATTGACTTGATGCTATACTCTGATTAAAAAGTGTTCCTTTAATTTTTTTGAGCTGTGTATTTCATACATTAGGCTTTTATGGCTCATATGCAATTCATTGCAGTTCAGTGATGTTTGAGGGGAAAAATAAAACCAAAGATAAACCAAAGATTTGAGACAAATAAACATTTCTTAAAGTCTGTTGTCATTTACATTTTAACATGGTAAAAAAATACAATTAAAATTAAGTGTTTTTTTTTTACATTAAAAATGAGAAAAAGATAATCAAGAGAACCAAAGTTGTTTCAGTCCTGTACATGTTCATCTTGACTTATTACTAGCAAAATAAGTTATTATTACTACATTATAAAAATCATGAAAGTTTTCAGAAAAAAGACTTTACTTGATAAAGAATGAGCTATCAGTCAGAGGGCGGAAGGCATGATGTAGATTGTGTACAACAGGTTTATCAGCAAAGGTTATTTTGATTATTTATACAACCTAGAAATGAGCGAATTATCAAATGTAATACATTAGGCTAATATATGCATAAGTAGACATTATACCCATTGTTTAACAGAATGTTGCAACAAATGTTTACTGTAAGTTTTTAGAATATAAAATGTTTTTAAAATGTTGTAACACACATTGCAAAACAAGCATTCTGTTTTCAAACAATATAAATTCACTAAACACACTTGATTGCTCTGATAGATTATTATTATTTTTTTTTTATGGAAATGGTGTATGCATCAAGTTATGTTGTTTCTGCACAGGGAAAGCCAAGACTGCTAGAACTCCTAAATCAGTTCAGAAGACTCCATCTCTCTGTGATTCTCCTGTCTTCCTGAGCGACAGTGATGATGACGGTGACATTATTATTGAAAGCACCTGGAGGACCAGACACAGCCGCCCACCATCTGAGGAACATCACGCCACGAGTACAGGCAGAGAGGAGACTGCAAAGCCTTGTGCTCACCCCCCAGCAGTCGCAGTGACGACACACACCGGTCCAGAGGACACATGCAGCTCTGAGGAGGAGTTCCAGTCTTTATTGGACCGGGTCAGACAAAATCAGAACCTAGGAGGCAGAACACACGCAAGCCCGAGGCCACCTCCAGGTACAGCTCACATGGTTTCAGTCTTGTTTGGAGAGCTAGATGTGGCAAAATTGGCTACCTTAAATATTCAGCATTCACAAGCAAATTTTTAGAGCAAGTTTGTGTGCTGTATGAATAGAAACACAGTTTACAAGTTGTTTATGTCATTGACACACATAATCGTGCATACACTGTTTTTAATCAGTAATGTCCTCTCTCAGAGATCAGACCTATTATTAATCGTTATATGTTAAATAAGTGGCAAGAAGAGTGGGATTCATGTACATATAATAAATTACATGAAATACATCCGGAAATTTCAAACAGATTTTTAATCTTTTAAAACTAGATTTGATCAAGTGGTATTTACCAGATGTCACATAGGTCATACAAGACTGACTCGTGCATTTTTGCTTAAAGGTGAAGACCCTACTCAATGCATGTTTTGCAAGATTCCCCTTTCTACCAAACATATTTTATTGGACTGTCCAGCTTTTAATGCATGTAGAAAACTCTTTTATGAAGTGAACTCACTTCAAGAGTTTAGTATAATTTTGCCAGAAAAGTTTTAGAATTTTTTTATCATGTTAATGTAAAAAATCTTGTGTAATATAACTTTTGTTGGTTGGTTTTATTGTATTTGTTATACTTGTTTTTTTATTTTTATTTTTTTATTGTTTTTGCCATGAAAATAGCCTGAGATGCTCACATGGCATTAAACTAATATATACTACTACTACTAATCAGTAATGATGTAGCTGTCAACTTATGTTACTGACAGAAAATGGCGTATAATAACTAAGCTAACGGAAAGCAACAGGAAGAAATGCCATACTGATTAAAATAAAAATTAGATCCTTAAGGATGCAGTTGTTTTGGAGACATGTTTGGGTTGTCAAATTGTGAGAATGAGTTGTGATAATCTCAGACGTTTCAGTTAAAAATGCTGAACAAATCATCATATGGCATCAATTTTGCAAGTATGTTTTTAGGTCATAGCTGTCATGGAGCTGTCAGTAGATTTCTAATGGAGAATCCTACTTATTATTTGTTAGATTTCGATGCCTGTAGAATGTGTATGTAATGTAATGTTGTTTTGTTTTTGTTTTTTTCTGTTCACTTTCTCTCTCCATGTAGAATCCAAACCTCGACCTCCCTGTTTGTCAACACCATCTGCCGTGGGTAAGAAAGCTACTAACCATGTACTTGTTAAAGGATCATCCACAACCCACACCCCAGTGCAGCAGACGCCCAGCAGCAGACCAGTGAGCCACACTGAGCCCAGAGCTCCAGCCCACAGCAGGTACCGCCGAATCACCCCAGAGCTGCCTCTCTGAACACTGGATTTGGATTTTGACATTCATGTCCTGTTGTTTATTTTGTCAGAGTGGTGGTGTGTAAAACCCCCGGCTGCTTTCTGCAGTCTCTGTCTGTTCCTGGATCGCCGTACTGCCTCGGCTTCAAACAGAGAAAAGAGGAGCTGACTAACAATCTCTACCAGCTCTACAACACCAGTGTGTTTGACAGTAAGGTAAAGTGAAACCTTTAATTGCATTTGTGGTAATCTTTAGTGGTGTTTGCTCAGGCAAGCATCTCTGTTATGAATGCTGATATTTAGGGTTAGGATTTGTTTTAATGCATGATTTTTATTTAGCAGGTGAGAAATTCTGTAGACTTCCATTAAATGGAGAGTTCAGCCAGAAATGAAAATTTGCTGTTAATTTTCTCACCCACAAACCATCCAAGATGTAGGCAATGTTTTTCTTGAAGAACAGTAAAGAAGATTTTTAGCTGAAATCGTGGTCCTTGGTGATTCATAAAATGCAAGTGAGAGTAAAAGGAAAAGAGCATATCGAAGAATGATGATATATTGAGGTCTTATAAAGCGAAACGAGTGGTCTGTGCAAAAAACTGAACATTATTTACAACATTTTACCTATAATCTGGAGCCTTAAGCAACAGGGAATTCAGAATATTTTCCCCTAACTGTTTGTTATTTGTTTATATAATTATGCAATGACATGTATACACACTTATATTATTAAAGCAACCAATAATGATGTGACACATGGATGTTTTCCATGTCTAAAGCATATAAAGTGAATAAACTTGTCTTCATCAGCTCACCTTTTTACATAAACAATGAGAAACCATAAAAAGGTTCATGTCACCTCTTCATTCAAGCTCTCGGTTCACGCTTGCGCATATCAGCGGCTCATCGGTCTTCGGTCCGAGTCCAAAGTGTTTCCTCAGTTCATGCATGCCGGTATTTTGACTCATTTAGAGGTGGAGTGAGTGTCAGACGTCCCAAAGTGAGTTTTGATTGAGTAACTTGTATATGTGTGCAGCTTGAGCCGTGAACTGTTTCAAACTGGTTCAGTCCGATTTAGAGAACTGGTTCAACTAGTTCACTAAAGAACCGGTTTAAAAGAAAGACTCGTTAGTTAACCGGAGCGTCACTCCGGACCGTTTGCCTGAGGCTCTGCATTACAGGTAGTAATGTTGTAAATAACATTGTAATTTCTTGCACAGACCGATTGTTTCGCTTCATAAGACCACAATGTCAGGAGCCACGAGTATTAATTGTGTTCCCTGATATGCTTTTTTTGGTCACACTTTATATTAAGGTCCAATTCTCGCCATTAACAAACCATTAACTATAACTTTTGCCTCAATAAACTCCTAATATGCTGCTTATTAATAGTTAATAAAGTAGTTGTTCAGTTTACGGATTAGGTAGGATCATAGATGTACAATATGCTCATTCAGAATATGTGCTTTAGGTACTAATAAACAGGCAATATGTTAATAACAGGCATGCTAATAAGCAACTTTAGGAAATTGGTCCCTATACTAAAGTGTTACCCTAAATTTAAAATGGCGCACAATTCTGTTTCACACTCTTGGCTGTATGATTCTCACAAAGAACAGCTCTTCTCTTCCACTTTTCCTCGCTATTCAGATGCTGTCCTCTTCTAATTCCTTTTCTTCCTATGCCAATACCTTTACCACACACCTAATAACTATGAAGTTATTTAAACAACAAACTATCCCGAATATTCTGTGGCACAGAATATAATGATGTGTACTACACACACAGGCTCAGCAATGCATCGTGTTTCACCACATCGAAACCCCAAGCACACTGTAATTCACTGAGAGGATATTCCACTTACTGTGCTAAACTGCAAACAGAGTTAAACTATGCCTTTGATCTCCCCCTGCTAACCATGACGGAGTGGGCCAGACCAGCGCTCTGCCAACTCATGCCTCATCTATTTGTCTTGTAGAGAGGGTGCTATGCCTGCTCAGACAAAGACAACCCACCTTCATCGTTGGCATACTCATACCATTACTCAACAGGCCTTTAGGGGAGCTGGAAAGAGGTGATCCAAAGGCTGTGTAGGTTGTACTCATTAAATAGCTGTTGTAATGGCTCCAACACCCAACAAAGGCGCAAATGAAAAAATGAGAACGCCGAACAATTGAACGGTCCCAAAAAGGTAGTTCAAACTCACAAAGCGCCCAACCACCACCGCAACATCCAGCCGGTGTCGTTTGAAAAACCTCCCGTTGCAAATTTTAGTGCAAACATTTTCCTTTGGCACACTGCAGCGGTGGAAGTAATAGAGGCAGAGAAAGAGAGTATGAAGGGGGGTTCTCAGATTGCTGGAGATGATGACAGTGTCTGTGGTAAGAAGCTGACAGCTGGATGGACCGGCTGAATGACGGACAGACTGTGGTTTAGAAACACGAGCCCTTTCAGCTTTATATGCCCGCTCCCTTCTGTTCGCTTCCTCTCCACTGTAAAGCGAAAAAATGAGGTGATATGATGGGCAAGTATAACAACGTGCAATGGCAGCCGGACATGTGTTTACTAAAAGCTCATAAACCACAAACTCAAGGCCTGCAAAAACAGTCCTGTAGTGTGTTAGTGGTGCACATATGGGTGATTACGAGATTCAAACCAAACAAAACACTTTGTGGACGTACTAAACACGGCGGGTTGGCCTAACCACAATGAGGCAGCTCGGAATGAAGGTTTACGGTTTACCAAATGTCCTCATGGTTACCCAGTGTGCACAGCTTTGGCTGATGTTTACTGCAATAAAATGCCCCAGTCGGCACTCACCAACTGGAAGTGACAAGTACATAGTGGCATAATCTTGGGCAATACTACGCCCTACTGGTACACTATGGTAAAATCTATACCCAAATGTCTCTAACATTCAATACTTTAGTTAAAATTAATGATACTAAGGGTTTATTCACACCTGTCTTGTTTGGTTCAATTGAATCAAACTCAAGTTTATTTCCCCCCTTGGTGCGGATCTTTTGGGCAGGTGTGAATACAACAATCGCACTCGGGTAAGTAGCAAACAACCGTACCGAGACCCGTACCGCTTCCAAACGAACTCTGGTACGGTTGAATAGATAAACCAATGAATGGATGACCTTAAGCACACGTGTGGTTTTGTTTACAGTTTCTGATTCACTTGAAAAAGGGCAGTGTGAAAGCGAACTGCACCAAACCACAAAAATCAATAATGTATTTGGTCCGGACCAAAGCAAGTTAACTAGCAGACTTTCCTGGTGTGAATACACCCTAAAATTGTGATTATATAATACATTAATAGCAACTTGGATTGGTATGTAAGCCTAAACTTGGATATCAGTAAGGGAGCTCAAGACTTTGAGGTTGTGGTTTTGACCTCACTGGCTCTTTGTGAATTCTTAGCAAGCCAAAAGGTTGATATCACGCTGTTTGAAGTCCAAAGAAGTCCACACACACTCGCACTAAGCCAGAGCTTTTTTGAAACACTGCAAGAATGTTATCTCCAGTACTTCAAAGGTGTCTCCTGACACTGCCCAGTTCTCAAATAACCTTCATATGAATAATTTATTTATATTTTTAAAATATTTTTAAATGTTAATTATTATTATTAATGATTATATTAAATATTTTTATTATAATAAAATAATCAATCCCTTTAAATGCTACAGTCGAATTTATTTTAAAATACATCAATATTAAAATTCTGCCCCCTATGTTCATGGTGTAAATGGTTAATTGCAAAATAATTAAGTTTATCTAAGCATTTTTTATCTAAGAAATTGCTAATTAATTTCAATAATTACAAATACATGCCATTATTTTAATAATTACAAATAAAAGACCTAGCAAGTAACGCCGATTTAAACATGAAATTCTGAAGTAGAAAGACTAATATAGTATTTGCTTTTAAAACATACTCATACTTTTATTTACAACTTCAAAAGAAGAAAAAAAAGTTAAAGTGTAAAATTTACCATTTTTATGGCTGAAACTCAATTTAGTGATCACAATATTATAATGTACAGGGGAAAAAAATGATATTTTGAGATTTACTAAAATATTCACATTATTAAATTATTAAACATAGTAAAATATTTGAGTGAGCATTAGATGACAGCAGAAATCTCTAATATTGTCTGGTGACAAATATGGTGCGGATATATCATGCATCCTTAATTTAAAGCATATATATTGATATAGTACTTATTTCAATTCTAACTTTTGCATACCTCAAGTTTTATAACTTCCACATTTTCTCACAGAAGGAGCTGGTCTGAGGTGGAGGGGACTACTGTGAATCCCACTGAAGGCAGCTCTGAGTCAGTGACGGAATGGACATCAGAACCTCCTGAGCTAGAGGAGATCAGCCAGGAAGAACTCTCCCACATGCTGCTGCCAGACAGCCTCAGCCAGCTAGAGGAGTTTGGCCGCTACAAGCGCCCCCGTAAAACCCATCACGTACACAGTCGACCACGGCTGTTCAGTGACCTGTGGGTGCGCATAGGAGACAGGTGAGAACAGAACACATGCCAGAAACCACATTTCCACAACAGGGAATTCAAAGCCGCTTTTAACTAACAAAATCCACATTTTTGTTTTCATGTTGACCTCAGCACGACTCCAAACCCGAATATAAGGATAACCAATGGCTATGTGACGGTGGAAACTCCTCGAAGACGACAGGAACAACAGCAAAGACGAACGCCGCTCCGTGAGAGACTGAAGCTCCCCAGCCACTCCACAAACCCCAGCGCACTTGACTTCGCTGCTCCAAACTCAACATATGCGCTGACTTGCCTTTTGGCCTGTCTCATCTCACAACTGCTTTTCACTTCCTGAAGAGGGAAATGGGTCTCTTGGAAGCTCACAAAGAAACTCAATCAGAATTTTATCTGAGTGACTTTGCCTGTGGTAAAAATAAATGGCAGTGAAGTACATTTAGGTACTGCTTAGTTCAATTTTGGGTGTCTGCCTACAGTAAATTAGTTGCCGCAGTATGTAACAGTAGACGTATGTGAGTAATTTCTAATTGTTACATCTGGCAGAATGATAGTCTGTAAGAATAACAATAAGAGAAAAACAAGAACATTTTGTTATACTTATGCAATGACTCTGCCCAGAGATGATTCATAAGAATCAACTAAGATTGTACCCTTTTATGTGAATGCCACCATGACTGTTCCCTATCGCCCCGTAAGAGCAGACAACAAAATATGAATGTGCATTTTTTTCTAATAAATGAAATGGGGCTAAAAGAAACTATACCAAAATTATTAATATGATATTAAGGTCAAACACCTAAATTACATATTAGAGACTTATTATGTGATATGGTCACTGACAGATAACTTAAATAGTGCACAGAGATGACACTTATATTTTGTAAATTGTGCATTTGTTCATACAGAATTTTTATATTTATTATTTCATGAAGAGTATATTTTCATGCATTTCTCAAGTATTAAAGTTATAGTTATGTAAACAAACTTGACTTGTCCTGTCATCGATATTTTGCAGCGTTGCTGAGGAATCAACGTATACTGCCCTCTACTGGCACTCAAATAATACAATTTTATTATAATTTGTATAATAATTACATTATTATTACTGTTATTACATCTACAATTTTACAGTTGTAAAAACAAATACGAAAACAGTTTTTATTAAATAGGGACGGAAATGGTATGGTCGACATGGTATTAGAATTCACATTTTCAAAGATGATTTAGCACATAAGTGAAATGAACAGTTCACCCAAAAATGTAAATATATAATCATTTTGCCATTACTCACCCTCATGCAGTCCCAAAGCAATATTATTTTCTTTCTTCCTGTCAGGCAGAATATCTTCAGGCAGCTTTTCCATACAGTAAAAGCGGAAAGTAATGTTAAATGCCAAGCTAAAAACAAACAAAAAAACATCACAGGTGAACGAGGTAGTGCTCAACTCAAAAATGGCGCCTTTAGACGTAATTGCCGCCATAGGCCATTTGTTCTCGCATGTCACGTGACTGATCACAACAACCGCGAGTGCACAATTAATTAAAAAAACATCGCCGGTCAAGAGGACTTAAATTCAGTATGTTCCCCGTGGCTTCAGAAGATCACAATTCATATGGACATTCATAGTTTTCTGGTTCTTATTATCTTTGTGGTTATAGCTTTATAGCATTTAAGTTAGTAGGCTAATATGCTTTCATTGTATTGAAAAGCTATCTATCTCCTTTCTGTTTCAAGGAAGAAGAAAACACTGCGTTAGAACGCCGTAAGTAAAAATGGCAACACTCTTACTGTTGGATAAATTTTCCATTTGCACCCATTTAATGCAATCAATCCATCCTGTTTTAGCCACTAGGTGGCAGACAATGCCTTTGTAACTGAATGAAATGGGATGCAGTCTAACACGCAACCTCGAGAAATACGTTTCAAAAGATGGTTTTGTCTACGTTCAATAATCCTGGTTTATATGTGTACAATATAACAATATAATTTTAAGTTGTTATAATGAACAATTCTGATATAAATAATAAAAGCTATCACAAAGTAGGCCTACTATGTATGAAAATTCAGTAACAATAACAACCCTTGTCACGCTTTTATCTTTAGAAGTTCTTTCTCAATTAGACTTTAAAGAAACTAAAAGCCAAATGCTTAAATTTAAATTATTGGAAACGCTAGCATTATATTTGTTCCATTGCATTTGGTTAAAATAAATAAAGTGCCTAATGGGAACGAAATGAAATTGTTTCCCATCAAATTAATAAATTTCACTGGATCATCTATCTAGAAGGCATTTTTATGTAATTAATTATTCTGCACAATTGTTTGTCTTTCCAATTAAATACTACAATTGGGTGAAGTTCAGACTCTTAGAATTTGACATCTCAAGTATTAAATAACATCAATAAGCAAAGCGTGATATCAATGTTATGCATTTCTTTTAAATATATATTCACCTCCTGCCGCTCTGCCTCAAAGTATGTCACTTATCCAGGCAGAGAGGAACAAGTTTTAAAATAAACAGCTATTTCGCCCCTTAAGCCAAGACAGGACAATGTTTGCCTTTGCTAAAATACCATTTTCCCTGGGCTTTGGGGTGTTATTTGAGGGAGTAGGGGTCCTGACAGGCTGTGACCCCTCCCTTGGCTTGGGGACAGAATGCCCACTGCATATTAATAAAAGATTACTGGGGAAAATCAATGTCTGAGCAAACTCATTAAAAATGCCTCTTCATCTTAAATGATTTCTGTTCTTTACCTCCACTCCGTCTCTCTCTCTCTCTCTCTCTCTCTCTATCTATCTCTCTCTCCCTCTGTTGCTTTTCCCTAGCGGTAATTACTTTCACAAGTCGTTTTCTGCCCTTTGAGTTGCACCGTTTCACAAATGAAGGTTAAGTTTGTTTAACCGTGCTGGATTTGCTATCCATGTTAAAGCATATAATGTGGAAGGCATGACTTTGCCCACACACCTCCAGGACCCCCTCGGCTTTAAAGCCCCCCTTTGTACGGTCATATGGTCCAAGGTTAAGGCCCACCAGGGCCAGACCAAGATGGAGTTGTTTCAGCATCTTATAGGCTACACTGTGAGATGCTGAGAATAGCTAACAATTAATATTAGATTGTATTTATTTATAAAACATACCTTTTGTCTGTGCTGTTTTGTTTGGGGCCCTCAAATGCGCTCTGGAAATATATCTACAGCAGTTCTAATTGAGAGCAAAAGATAAAGCATGCACACAATGGTTAACTCAAGGTCTTTCAAATATAACACTAAAAATTCAGGCTATATTATGTTCCATTTGATCAATACAAATCCAGGGACATGTTTCTAAAACACATAACAAGAAGGGGCTTGGTTGCTTATGTGAGGGACTGCCATTGAAAGCACTTTCTTAAGAGATCACCAGGTAAGGAGAATTTATTATTTCAAATAAGTGCTATTATTTCAGTTCCTTCAGAGGAGAATCTGGGAAAAACACTTTAGTGCATCAATATTCACCTTGAAAAAATTGCAGCTCTCCCCATTTTACAAAATGTCGATAATCTTGTTCTATTACAAAATACATTATTGTTCTATAATGTGACACAGTGTTTCCATTGAGGTTCGTTTGCCTTTGTGTGGGTGTCAGACAGTAAAATAGGAGCCATGCATGGATAAACCAACATCCACTGTCTTAATGCAATTTCCTTTACACTGCTTAAAAATGTCTCTGGAATAATATCTTATGATAAACAAAATGTTGGCTACATGATATGTAAATATAGGATTTACATAACTATTGTAATGCAGTGTTACTTTTAAATGTATTATTTAGCCTATTGTTTTCCTCCTGAGGTTACAGTATGTGTCTGTGTAAAAATATAAACATATAGCCTATATTCTAGAGAAAAAAAACGGTAAGTTTTAAGGTAAGAGTTTAACATTTCGCTTATGATTTAGTTATGAATAGCAGATGACACAAAAAATGTGTCATTAAAATTTACAAGTTCTGTTTTATTTTAATTTATAACATGCACATAAGCTTTTCGTCTTCGTTTTAAATAGGCTATATAAATAAACATTATGGCACGTATTTTAGCACGTTTTGTGCTGTACATATTTGTTTCCGATTTGATTTGCTTTGTTTGCATTGAAAATTTTAAATGAAATGGAGACGATGGGACGTAGCCTAATCATTCTTTAAAACAAATACATTTGATTTTCATGGTAAATTAGTGCACGAAATTTTAAAATGTCTATATTTTATATGACAAGTTTAGTGACAATTTAGTGACAAGTTGTTTCTAAAGTAGGCTATTTTAATTACTAGCAGGCAAATATGGGGATATCAACGTTTGAAATACAAAAATACAAAAACATCACAAGTTACAGAGGTTTGAACAAAATGTGTTAAAATAGAAACTGAAATATAGCCTACAAGATCAGTTTGCATTAAGGCTACCATCTCGCTCTCGGCGTGGCGCGCTATGGAATAGATATTTTGCTACCCAGGAAGAAATGTTTTAATAGGGAAAGAGAATGAGAGCGAGTTAAGAAAGAGGTGAGCATGTCGTGTTCACAGGTTTTCTCGACGTTTCGCCCATTATTCGTGAACAAGGGGCACTTCACGCGCTCTCTTTGATACAGATTGCAGCTCGAGAGAGTGCACTCAAAAACAGACGCTAACAAATTTATTCAAAATAAATAAATTAATAAATAAATAATTGGACATATCGAGAGAGAGAGAGAGAGAGAGAGAGAGAGAGAGAGAGAGAGAGCGAAGAGGGGGAAAGTAGTGGTAGCCTAAGCTTCGGACACGCACGCGGGATCCCAAGCTTTGATTCTCCCGCGACGACAATCACCACATAATGTCTGATAATTACATACACATGAAAGCTTGTCTTCTGAGCCAGCGAGATGGTAAAAAGGGAGAAACAAATATAATTTTATCCAAAGATGCTTTCCTTGTAATGAATACTAATTCTAATAAACATATTTGATTCTTTTTATTGACTAAGCAAAAGAAGGCATCATTTGACCCCAAAATGCTTGGGAGTGAAAGGGTTTACAGATCAACAAGCAGTGTTGACAGAGTGTTCAAAAACCTAGGTTAGGTGTTTTGTAAAAAGCAAAACTGGAAAAAAGAAACCAGGTTTTTGCAGACTATCCAATGTTGACAGATCAAATAAAAACCATGTTCTGAATTGTACTGGAATGTTTTGTTTTTTCTCTCTCTGCCTTTATTTCATCATCTGTGAGCAGATTTGAGAAACTTTTTAAAGGTGCAGGGTGTCATCAAACCGAGTGTAATTATTTATATCATTGTAATGTTCCAGATATTCAACAGATCCATAAGCTCATAAATTCCCACTATGGCTCTTGCCAAATTGCCATAAAACAATTATTTTCCTTTTTTCAAGGTGGGAGGAGGAGAGGAATGGATTGGGGTGGATTTGGAAGTGAGTAGACAGAGAGTGAAAGAAAAAAAGGGATGTGTGTTTGACCATCAGCGTTTAGTCAGACATCAAGGCATACAAACACACACCTTAGCCTTCATCTCCCCGAGGAGTTTGCTAGAGGTCATAGGGAAGGTGGAGGTCAAATGGGCCTGGATTAAATTTGATCAAACAGTGCTATGGGGGTGAGTGTGTGTTTGTGAGGCTATTGTCTGCTAACTGATGCTAAATGCTCACTATGCAAACATATGCACACACACAAACAAAGGCACATACAGATATTCACACACATACATATTCAAATTCTAATTATAAGCAATCAAATATTTTCCCATCAGTCAGTATCCAAACACCTGATCAAAATGTCACCGAAAGTGTTGCAGGGTGCGGTCCACTGCATGGAAACATCATTTAGCTTTATTTGTAGATGCAGAAATACACAGTGAATGGCATCTGTCCTTAACTGAGACCCTGGAGACAAACAAGGTAACAGGCCTCAGACACACTCTGATGGAGAACCTGGAGACTAACTTGGAATGGGTTTAATTTGAACTCACTGGCTCCATTAACTTAAGATCTTTATCACCTCCCCCAGGTGTATCCAGGTAACCCCAAGGCCGACATGCTCTTAAACCCGAGACAGTCAAGGTAACAGGTAATTGCAGTGCTGCCTCATAAAAACATCCTGTTTGCCAAAGACTGACTAGGCTCCATTGAAAACTAGAGGACAGATGAGGAACTGCAGCTTGATTCATTTTCTCCTTACTTAAAGATGTTTCCTCTTATTTTCACATCATTTTCTGTTCTTTCATTCCTATTCGATTTCTTTAGGTAAACATGTATATGTCTCTCTCTTTAAATGTTTGATTGTAGCTACGTGATAAGAGCAGCCATAATAACTAAGAACTTAATGTGGTCAAAGGCCACCAGCCAGGTGTAAAATGGGCAAACATCCCTGACAAACTTAGACACACACTCACACACACTCACACACACACACACACACACACACACACACACACATACCAATTTCAAATAGTCACAGTATTGTTTTTACATACATAAAGTGTTGAGAAAACACAGCCGATTCTTGAAATAAACCTTCCTAACCAGACACCCACACAGCAGCTACTTGACAATAGCACTTTAACACAGTTGGCACACATAGGCTACATATATACACACACAATGACAACAGGTCCCTGTTTACTGCTGGCTTTGCTCACAGTCTATTTTCTCACCTTCAACAATCACTTGTTTATTTCCATCTGTAAACAAGCAACCGCACAAGCAAAATAGGAGCCATTGACACCGATAGCATAATACTCTATTTCTCTCTATGTGTGTGTGCAATGCTTTTCACCTCCCACACACTCTCCATCTCTCTCACCCCGTTTCCCTCTCCCTTGCTCTTCTGGTGTGATTTTGCTCCTCTGCTCTTGGCATTATAAATTCATTGTGCACAGCTTGTGCTTGTAAGCTTGATTGAAGTGACGGGCTCTGATTCCTCCGGCTTGCTGGCTGGAGGGTGCTATAGCAAATGGCCCGATGGCACTGTTTGGATAACACTGACCTCTCTCCTGCTGCCGCCGCCTAAGTGAGCGGTTTTATAGGACTGTGGCGCTCGTAAGTGGAAGGGCAAAAAAGAAAAAAAGGAGACAAATTGATCAATTCAGAACTGGAGAGAGGAAAAAGATCTGGGCGATGGTTTCGGAGCACATTGTAATTTCCACCTGCCCCCTTTTCCTGTGAACAAAAGTGACAGCTATCAAACTCGATTGCTGAGAAGAACACAAGAGCCAAGCGCCTGATCTGCATTCTAGAGGCGCCGTTACCAGGGCGACGTACTGTATGTGGCGGGAAAAACACTCGCGCCACTCCTTAGAAATGGATATTCAGGTCTTTTGTGCCATGTCATAATTGTATTTATCAGACCAATCGTGGTCGCACTACCACTCACGCAGCGTGCCACATATGGGCAGCAGAGTGCCAATGGGTTTAATTATGGGACAAGTGTTGATCAAAGACAATGAGATTATTTGGGGGGTGAACCTATTTGCATAAAGAGATGCGTGGGTGGTTAAGATGAGTAGATTCCTGGTGAGCGTCTTCGACAAATTTTCACTTTGACTCGCCTTTAGCGAGGCCTCGAATTAATCTATTTCATTCGTCTATAGGCTAACGATTATTTCGTGTTAGTTTAGATACTAGTTCAGTTTAAGGAACAAACGTGAAAACGGCTTGCCATACTCTCAGTGGCCTTTTGTTTAAGTGCAGTTTTATGACATAAACCGAGAGACGCAGAGCTTTCTCT
>JAUZSZ010000095.1:45285683-45297769 GCA_034780575.1 Labeobarbus marequensis | reverse complement strand
AACCAATGGACGTGCAGTTTCACTGCGTGATTGAAAAGGCTTCAGTGAAGAGGAAAAAAGGAGTTTTTCCCATACAGTGTCTTACGACGCAGTACTCGTTCCCATATCTCAGGGAACCGAGGTTACGATAGTAACCGAGTATGTTTTTAACGATGCACACTTGATGGAAGCATATGGAGGGTGTTTGTGTTCAACAGTTGCATTGACAGATTTTTACGAAAAAAGAAAAGGCCCCCCATTAGTCTGTTTCTAAGTGTTTACAGGCACACAGCATGTTTGTGAGTATGTGCGTATGTTTATGTGGGGGGAAAAGAGTGCAATTATGGATATCCAAAGCTTTTCGCTTGCTTTCATTCTTGTCATTTCACAAAAGTCTGTTTAATGGATCTAGGAGCACACACATACACATGTACACTTGATGTTAGGATAAATATTTAAATGAATTCCCCCAAATCACCTAAACAAACACGCATAACTTACGTCTGCTTGAACTTTTATTTAGCCTACAGTAAACTGAGAACTAAACAATACTATATTCCTCTGTTTCAAATACGGTTTACCAGAGCTAATGTCCGTTTAAGGCAATTCGGTATAATTGGTGGCCATATTGGAAACACCCTCAAGCAGCTATTTTCTATCTATAGACATGGAACAGCAGGTTCTATGGACTTAAATGGGGATTTTTTAAGCCTGTTGCCCAAACTTATATATCAGGAACATATTAGAAGACATAAACTATTTGCACTACAAACAACAAACAAACTAATTAATTAATATCAATAATAATAATAATAATAATAATAATTTTCTTAATCAATATTTTTGTTTGGTTTTCCAGTAAAAATATTTACATTAATCAATACATATTGGAATATATTATTTTCTTGTTTTAAATATAAACTCACTTAATGTTAAAACATTTATTTCATTTCATTTCATTATTTTATTTTATTTTATTTTATAATTATTTTTTTTTTCAGAATACAATAAGTAATATCTTAACCCTAGTAAAAAAAAGTTATATATTTAAAATACATTTATTTCATACTGCTCGAGACTTACAGTTATGAAATTTATAATTCAACTTTATTTGGAGCATTACTTGTGTAAAATGCACATTTCTTAATATTAAGCCTAAAATGTGTTTCAGTGTCACTACTGATGAAGATTGTATGATCTTTGAATAATATCGGCCTTTAAATGCGAGATATGTAAAGTGTAGCTGAAGTGTACTTGAATTGTTCAACTTTAGCACAAGCACTTCCACATAGTTAAAGTGCATTAAGCACAAAGTTTAGCATACTTTAAGTATACTACTGTAATATACTAAAAGTACAACTGCAGGGTATTTTTATTAAGCACTTATATATGTAAATGTATTTGTAGTATGCATGAAATAAATGTATTTTGTTTGTTTTTCACTAGGGAAGTCATTTTGTTCAATTAAACTAAAATTAAACTAAAATGTAAGGGGAAAAAATTATACAGTTCTACATTTATTTATTTATTTATTTATTTATTTTTTATAAACTGTTCCACCTTCATATCTCAAGGTATGGTATTGATTATTTATTTACTGATGAAAAAAAAATAATAAAAAAATGTTTTTGTCATTTCATGCTTTGGTACTGGGACCCCTTTGAAGCCACTGATTTTTTATCACAATCAGTCATGGTGGTCAAGGTATAAGAACACAGCCCATATTTCATGTTTCATGGGCTTGTTTAATGCTAACTTTTGAAGCATATCCAGCGCACCTTTGAGATGTATAGCCCTTGAAACTCTCTTTCTCTTCTCTCTTGTTCTGTCTCTCTGAGATAACGTAAAAGAAAGAAAAACAATGCTGGCTAGCAAAGTTGGTGTTGTGTGCCAAGAGTTACAAAGCTAGCCAGGTCTGCAAGTGCTTTGCTGAGTTATGTGCCGGCGTTGCAAAAGCTAGCGTGCCCCTCGCTCACGGCTAATTGAATCCACTGAATTGAGAGATCTCCAAAGCAAAAGACACAAATTATCAGTAGTCTTGAAAAGCACTCCCGAGGAGGGCCTCCTAAATGGACAACACACTGTGTGAGACACTGAAAAGATTTGTCACAAACATCAGCCACTGGCCCTCCCATGACTTTGGCCACCGCTGCTGAGGGCAGGTGGAGAACAAAATGAACACGATTTTCTCACACCGCAAACAGAAAATGTTTGACAATGTAATGTTTTTATTAGACCTCTACATTGCTTAGCGACTAGCTGCAAATTTATAGAGCTGTTGGACGAACCTTTTAACAGCTGTCAGCATGTTTTCATTCACATTTTTAATTCATTAGCTAACATGATTTGACAGCATTTTATTCAGCACTTAGTAATCTAGGTTAATATCAGTTTCTACATTTTCTTTTAAATAATTACACATTTGTGTAAATTACTATTTGTTAATCTATTGTGAACAAGAGTGAATTACCAAATGAAAAAAATAATAATAATAATAATAATAAGACTTACATGACTAACATAATTAAGACTAAGCAGTTTTCAGTTTAAGTCTTTTCAGGTCTCCATTGAGAATCTATAGTGAAGGTTGAGTCTCTCTCAATATAACACAGTTGGTGGTCTTTTGAGGGAGTGGTGAAAGACGTGCTGAAGTAGTGACATGCCATTGCTATAGAAACAAGACGGTATTTAAAACACATAAATTCTAGATTAGCATACATACACATGTTTAAAGCTAGCCATTCCCACCAAACCAAATCATTTATGTGTAGATACTGTGGTATTTTACAGAAGAAAAAATATCACAGTGTTGCTGATGGTCCTCAGCTTAACGGGGAAGCGAAAGGAGAGTGAGAAAGGATTTTGGAGAATAATAAGGCAGCGCACTGCAAATCTTTCAGGTATACGCTAAAGGTAGGAGGTGTTCCTCTTGTGTAGCAGCATGAGCTCATAATCTCTCCACACACACACACACACACACACACACCGTGTGACGCATGAAAATGAGGGTCTGTCTCGAGTTCTTTTAAAACTGCTCCAATTCTTTTTAAGTGTTCTCCATACTAGTGCAGAAGCACTATGGGTTTAATAACTAGCGGGAAGTTTTTGGGAATAGCCCATTACAATGTCATCTATTATAGACTAGTAGAAGGAGATGTATGGTGTCTAGCCACTATTATACAATAGAAATCATGTACCTTTCTTTTAATAGTCCTAATTTCTTTTTTTATAGCTCTGTAATACATCTAAAATTAATTTAATAATTGCTGATTAAAAATGAATTGCTCGGGAAGAAAAGAATCCGCAGTTTCTTTTGGGACTTAACTAATCTTCTTTTCTTGTGCCAATATGGCTGAATGTTTTTAATGTACGTGCGACGGATTGTATTGTTGTTGTTGCTGTCCGTGACAGATTTTATTTAGCAACTGGCTAATAGGCCGATAACAAACATGAGTTGAGGGTGGGATGGCATTCTCTGGCACATGTGAAGCTGAGGTCTTGTCTTTTCCCCTTCGGCTGTTGTAGCATCCAAGTGTTGCTGTGACCCCCACCTCTGGAGTAAATTGATTTGGAGATGAGTCGCAGAGGAAGCCTTGATTATTTCCCCACGTCCCACAGTAAAAAAATAAGGGGAACTCAAGACACTGGCACTCCGGACCTGTTATTATATTGGCGGGGCTGCTGCTGTTGAGCAGGTCTGGGAATTCGAGATCACAGGGGTCGAATGACCGGACATACACAACCTAGTGATTACAGAAGCTGCTTTGAGAATATATGGGAGGACTGGGAAGAGGAAAATATAGAACAATTTCTCTCTTTTTATATCTCAGTCCCCTTTCCTAGGTTTTAATTCAGGATAGTATCTCTGTAGAGAGCTCAGGTAGACTCTATAAATCTAGCTGGTGAAAATTAAATGGCCATAGACCCAATCCTTGCAGAGGAATTGTTTTCTGCCCATAAAAGACTTTATTAGAGAGGAGTTTGCCTGCCTCTTCCATGTTTTTCTGTTCTCTGTTTCCATGTCTCTGTTCAGGGGCAACAAAACCAGGGGGACCGGTTCTTGTTTTGCATGCATCGACTGAACTCAGTCAGCTTATATTAAAATATATACACTTGATTTGTTTTCAAAATACATTCCAGGTATTGACTTACTATAGACTTAAGTAAACTATGTACTAAATTTGGGATCTTTCTTTCTTTAGCATGCAATAAATTGATCAAAAGTAACAATTTTCACACTTAACATTTTAAAGAAATTATCTTTTTCTATTGATTCAAAGATTTCTTACATAAATATCACAGTCTCGAAAATATTAAGCAGCACAAACATTTTCAATTGTGATAATAACTTGAAACAAGTGACACTGAAGACTGGATAAATGGCTGTTGAAAATTTAACTTTGCCACCAGACAAATAAATATCATTTAAAAAAAAATTTAAAATAGAAAAAAGTTGTTAGAAATTGTAATAATATTTCACAATAGTGTTGTTTTTACTGTATCTTTGATTAAAAAAATAACAGTAGTTTTTTGCATATTATTTTATTAGAAAACAACTAACGGTAACTTTTTGCCCTCTACTCATAAAAAATAAAAATATGAGTAAATATGAAATAAAAAAGACGTGTTTGACCAAACACTTCTCCACAGACCCACGCAATCTACAGAAAGACAAAATCAATTAAAGAAAACGAGAGTGTGCTCATCCCTAGAGAACAGCGTTTAATAGCTGAGCAACATTCGGTGCACATGCCAAGGCACACTGCACATTAGAGTTAGCATGTTCTGACAGGTGCAAGGATGAAATATGACATGCTCATTTGTGCACCATAATTGAACAGATATAATGATTATGGGGGGAACTGTGCCAAGAAAATTATATTTAACTTACATTAATGCCAATCAGTGTACTATTGACAATTAACTATTTACACAGTTTATATAGTTTATTTCTAATTATAATTTGATCACAAAATGTAGACATGAGAGATTATAAATAAAGAAATGCACATATTAATACATGTTGGAGATGCAAATCTGGATATATGAGTTTACAATAGTAATAAAAACAGTAAGACATCATAAAAAGTTAATACAATATTGAATCTCTATTTTAGTGAGATAACCTTTCAGATTGAGGTATATCTGAACCTTAATCGAATTTGCCAATACTTCTAAGGAAGCCCTGCCTCATGAATATTAATTAGGTACAAGAATAGACAGTGCAGTAGCAACCTAATTAATATTTATGATCTAAGCAGTTATTACATCATTAAGCCACAAGAAGCCAGTTGGTGGCGCCACAATTTAAAACTCGTTATGTTGCTGTCTTTTTTTTCTGTCTTTCACCAATTCCTTTTTTTTTTCCTTTTCATTCACACATACTTTTTTCATCCATTTTATGTCAAATTTTGACTTATTAAAGTTCAATAGATTGATTGTTTTGAACTACTACTACACGATGTGCTTTTTGCATACTAAAAGTCTAACATGACCCTAATTTAGCACACACACACACACACACACACACACACACATGCTTTGACACCCAGATCATTATTCACAGAGTGAACAAGCACATTTTCATGGCATAACCCACCTTAAATCACAATATAATTCACCTAATCACCCGTCTTAATCCGTACTATGGCAAGTGAGGGAGGACACCAGATCACAGCGTCTGAAATTAACATGACTGAAAAGGCTCAGGGGACTCCATAATTCTCTGATTTTATAACAGGCTCTCATAAACTCCTGAGCGTGACCTTCATTTTTCAAAGGTCGCCCTGCATTCCGTGCACTGACAAGATTTATTGACCAGCACTAATAGCCTGGTCTCTCTTTGGTGGCCTCTCATCGATATAACGCTTCCTGGCTAGCCGGGTGAGGTGGCATGTGATAATGAATATTTGTTCAGCTTTCGAGCATTCAGGATTATGTTTTGTGATGAGAATGCACGCTCAGGCAAAAAATAGCATTAAAAACCTTGGCACGCTACTAAAAGCACAAAGACAATGAAATTTTTCTTTGATATTCATAGCCACCAAGACTATTTCAGTTTTCTTATATCTGTTTTCTTACGGTTTCTGTGTCTGCAGCTTTCTTATTTTCTGAGATCTATCGAGAATCACACACACACACACACACACACACACACACACACAGACACGAGTGCGCACAGACACCTTTCCTCGCATGTGGCTAAGTGACAGTGTTCTTGTGATGGAATGGCTGAACCGTAGAGGCCCCTGTTGCAGCGCATTTTCTCTCTCTCGCATACGAACGCCCAAACACGTTCGCACACACACACACAGAGCACCTTGGCCTTGCTCTTGCTCCTGAGATGCAATGCCACACAGCTCTCCCACAACTTGATGGATGGCCGCTGAACCTTCCCTCTCCTGCCTCAAACACACATAATCTCATTTGGGAATGGTCTGGACACACACACACACACACACACACACACAGTAGTAATCTCTTTGTGCAGCTTGTGGAATGACACTGTGGCAAAAGAAATGGAAGGCTATTGGTAGACTCCCGTCAGTTCTTTCCACTTCTTATTCCATTCCGTTTGAATCCATTTGACTTCAGCCGCATCTCTTCTCCATACCAATGAGGTCCCAGTGATGAGGAGCAGTCTCTTTTACACAAATATGTAAGACTTTGTGCATTATTTATACTGGCCCCAGTGTTTAATCTTCACTTATGCAGTCAAGAGATCACAACTCACTTACTACACATTTCAGACCCTCACGCTCATGTGCTTTACACTGGAGAAGAGCAAATGTTAAAATAACAAATAAATGGCTGGAGACGGATCGTGTGCGTGCTTGCAGGTATGTGCGTCTGATTTTGTGCCTGTTGTGACAGATATAGTTTATGTCTCTTAAAACCATCTGGATTTGGAAAATGATATTACCCGTTTTAGATGTCAACACATGCAGATGTTTCATTGCGGAATGACGTTGTCAGTCATTCTTGGTGTGCATTATTGCAGCCAATAAACATCTATCCATTCGGCTGAAGCACATTTTGATTAGACCGCAGTGGCGGTATGTGATAAAAGAGTATGTTATGGTGTCACCCAGAAATGACACTTGTATATTGTGTCTACTTATTCTTTCATGAAAGACTAGTATGGCAATTTCATTTGAGTTCCTCAACAGACTTGAGACTTGCTCAACAAGCACATGCTCAAACACAAACACTTGGCTTGATACACCCTGAAAACTTTGATGTTTTTTTCCTTCTCCCACACACAAAGAAACACAAACATCCCCACTGCTTGGATGAACATATAGAAACCACCACAGGCCAGCAGTATGCAACATTTTTGTCCCCAACAATATTCAAAAGCTCCCAAGCCATAGTTTTGTTTTATTTTAATTTATGGACACTATTTATTTCTCTAAATTAAAACAAAAAGAAGTCAAATAATGGCATTTCATGATTCCAGATGTTTTAAGAGAATGTTCATCAGGGATTTTATTAATTTGCATGACTTGCCCAGGTCTAGAAATCAGACTTTTACGATTAGGCTATAATATACATAGGTTTTCCAAGACTATGAGAACCTATGATAAAGGATCCAAAGTGTTTTTGAGAGGGTAAATTAAATTAAGAAATATATTGATATTTATTTTGATAACTTTTTTTTCTGTAAGCAGTAGGTAACAATGCAATATCCTAAATCATTTATGCATTAAAATGTAGACTAATCAAAACTGACACAATTTGCTTTCTTACTAAATGTTTCTGATCTTAATGTTAATAATTCAGCAAGTAAGATTTTTTTTTCATAATTATTTATTTAATAAATAGTCTTTGAAATAATGTGCACTGATATATAATTCCAAAGACAGAATGAATGAATGAATGAATGAATGAATGAATGAATGCCATCAAAATCATAAAGTGATAACTTTCTCTACCTATAAAATCACATTTCAGCTTCACTTGTCACTACTCTAACATCTATTACAAAGATCACTTTTCACAATCCTGTTAGCTAAATCAAGTCCCGCCCTCTAGAAATACATCTCATTACATAAGTAAAATGGGTTGCAAATGTGCCAAGATGCACCACAAACCACATCAGGCTGTGAATATGAACATAGTCCTATTAAACCAGGCAAAAGAGCCATTTCAACCATCCGATCCCTGTTTGTATTCTTTGTGTTGACAGTGAACTATTCCCCTGTGTTAGTTTGGAACAATGCTAAGTGTTTTTTTTTTTTTTTTTTACAAGCACCACTTAAACACTGACAGGGCTGTGGCTGTGAAAACAATTACACAAATATACACAAAACAACAGATGGACACGTCGAGCCAAACCAACACATATGTTCACTTCCTCTGACCTGGAAATAGGCAGAGAGGGAAAAGAGGTGAGCTGGCATTTCAAAAACATAATGACGTAAAACTCCCAAAATAATCCCATTGCTAAATTCTGACTGAATGAGCCCCACTCAAAGTCACTGTAAAATGCTGACATAAACAGACCTGTGATCACAGTTCAGTTGAATTTTAGATTATTGTACCATTGCTACATTGCTTGGCCACTGTAAACAGCCTAAATAAATAGTGTTAACTACTATCTATTTGTTTTGCTGTTGCTTTCACTTTATGAAAGCAATAAGCCATTTGAGAATGTGCATTACAGTGATTTCACCGCGGTTAGGGGGCTTTCCACTCCACATTCTGCCTAAAAACACTCCTTAACTGTAGTAAAAAATCACTGTAATACACAGCCTCTCATGGCTTATTGCTTTAATAAACCCTTATACTAACAGACACACAAACTCATGCACACATGACAAGCATAAAATGGAGAGCTTAACACAAAGAAATCAGCAGTATTACACTACATCTGGAACATATGTGTATGTGTGTGCGTGTGCGAGTCATAATCCAGTGCACCCTGTGAGTTTGGACACTGTCAGAATTGAAGTACAGACGGGGGTTAAGCACACACGGCGATGACACCGGCACTTACAATCAGCACAGCAGCAACCAATCAAGAGATGATCTCACTTTTTTCCTTCGCTTCGGCCCCGTCACTTCTATTCCACCCGCAACTGTCACTTTCATCATTTTAGCCTGATAAATGTTACAAGTGCATCTCCGTAGCTTCAATCAAGACTATTCACATGAAGATTGAGGAACAAGAGACTATGAGAGAGAATATAATAGATAATAAAGAGAGGAGGAAGGCGACAGAGGGACTGAGAAAAAGAAAGAGAGGCGAAGAATGAAAGAGAATGAGAGAGACTGCAGGCACGCTCGAGCTACATCATGCTATCAACGGGCAGCTGAAAGGATAGATTACTTACAGTAAAAAAGAAATCAAAGACGTCGCAGTACTATTTTTAAAAGGTCAAATGAAATCGCTACAACTGCACTCCGAGAAGAAGAAGAAGACAAATAAAAAAAAAGAAAATAAAAAAAAAACCCCGCCGCTGAATTTTTGAACTGTTTTCTCTGTTAACTTGGACCTGTGCTGTATCAGATAAACCTTTTATATTTCTGGCTAAAGTTTCACAGGTCATTTACATGTACTGGTTTACATATGCCCTAGCCGACACTGGGCACAAATGAAACGTTGACCTGTGCATGCAAATGAAGAGTTGGCCTCTATTGTCCAAAGATGTTCTGCGATGTTCAGCTTTTTGTTTAATTAAGTAAATGGTTAATTATATGTGTATGGTAATCACAGTGGTGGCCAAAATCATTAGAAGACTGGTATTTTCACCAGCTAAAAATGGTTTTAAGCCAGTTATTTCTATCTTTTGCTGTAGTGTGTCAGTAGGAAATATCAGTTTACGTTTCCAAACATTCACTGACACACTACAACAAAAGATAGAAATATCTGATTTAAAACCATTTTTGTGCTTCACCACTGTAGGTGAACTACCACTGATCCTTACTTAATATGCCTCTCCATGTTTCTGTGGCAGAATTCAGCAGCCTCTGCACCTCCATGCCCATCAAACACTGCAAAGTACATGATGTTGTCCGTCATCTGCGATTGCTGATAGCGGTCTTCGTTCTCCTTCCGCTGGCCAATCTGCGATGCACAGCCCACCTTAAACAGGCTAACTTTTGGAATAAGTTTACCATATCGGATGCTCGGCGGAAGCAAGATGGGCTCATCAATGCGGTTGTCCCAGATCCCAAAGGAGTCCCAGGTAGCCGGACGGCCACTGCTGTCTGGATCAAAGCGAGAGCTGCTGCACCGAGGAGATGATGGCATGTGTAGAGCCCGTTTTGGGTCTTCTTGGTGGATGCCGGTCAGGCCGAGGGCAGCCCTGCAGCAGACACGGGACCCGCTGAGCGTGGCATATCGCATGAGAAGAGCCACTGACATACTCAGTGGCAGGGTACCACACTCTCTGAACAGGCAAGAAGATTCTGAAACAAATGGCCTTTAAATTTACTTCAAAAATCAGTGCAGAACATGGATACACTTGTCTCTGTAAATATTCAGTCTTGACCAGGAGTTCTCTGAAAAACAAGTAAAAGAACAAATTAATGACTTGCCCTGAGGTTTGTTATTCCCTAGAGTGTACATAATATGCAACATGAAGCACATAGCTTTCAGCTGTCTCAAAACACATCGAGATGCCTACACAGACAGCACGTTTTAGTCACCTATGAATTCCTAAAATAGCTACTAAGGTAGTCAGCTCACTGGGTTTTAAAACACAACACTAATAATATGCTTACAGCCCCTCCCACTGAAGTCACTGATTAAAAACATAAGACATATGTATATAATAATACACGCCTACAAATGCTGCTTAATTAGTCAGCTGGTTAGGTTATAAGAAGCCTTTGTTTAAACACTAAACAGCGTGTTTACTGCCTGCCCCAATGGAGGCATTCAGTAACACATTATACACAACAGTGCCCCACCCCCTATTTAATTCATACTTCAATTCATATAATATAAACACATAACCTGCAAAAACAACATCAATACAGCCATTTCTAATGGGAATAACCAAATTATAGATACATGTACGAAGAATAAAGAAGTTAAATATGAATAGAGGGTAAATAAACATGACGTAACACTCCGCTTATATAACAACATGCTAGCAAAAGCTTCAAACCAGTCTCTATTCAGGTTTTAAACTAAAATGCTAACGCAAAATAGCTGAAACGGATATACATTATACATTAAGCGGATTACTGAGCGTAAACATTCATCACAACAAGCAAAATGGAGATGAATCCTCGAGCTGTGGCTTTCGGCGCTGCTAGCAAACCGATTTCGCAACACCAAAACGCGAATATTGTATAATTTCTAGACTTTTATTTGCTACTTACCGATAATTTGTATGAGAACAATGATATCTGGTATGTATCTGCTTAACCTAATGGGTTAATATATATGTAATATCGTACAGTAGGTTATTTCTTCTCAGCGTCGGTTTTTTTTAGCAGCACACCAACCGCCTACGAAGGAAAATACATGTGAGCCAATCAGATCCCTCCGTTTCGTCGATGGGTCAGTTGATTGGCCAGACTAATGTGATTGACATGGATCTAAACCTATGAATTAAGCGAAACTGTAGTAGTAGGCGTTCTAAACTCAGAAGCTTGTGGATATTGTTTATGTTTTACATGCCTTTATAAAATGTGTCATAGAGACTAAATATTTATCTAAATTTATTCATACAGAGAACTATCGACATAAAAAGCTTGAAGATGGATGTCATGTTATGCAGAATGATAGACACGGTCACCATTCACGTTTTTGAATGGAAGACATCAATGTGAATTGTGACTTTGAGTCTTCATTTCGTCGTATTTTACCTAACAGCACCTTGATGGTTTGTGGAAGAACTGAAAGTCATTGTGGATAGGTTGTCTTATCAATACAATCGATTCAATACTTTCGTTTTGTGGGAAGTCGATTAAGTATCGTTTAGCCTGAAACCGGCCTTTCCTGTTTAACTTTCGTGTTTGCAATTTAATATGAGTGTGTTCCTCAGTCCAGGGGTGCAGAGAGACTCTTCTGGGGTCTGATCGTCTCGTGCATCAGCTGTGATCATGTTGTGTTTTTGGGGGGCGCAGGTCAGAGAGGGTTTGGGGCTGGT
>JAUZSZ010000095.1:45268419-45282589 GCA_034780575.1 Labeobarbus marequensis | reverse complement strand
TTCTATCTTTTGCTGTAGTGTGTCAGTAGGAAATATCAGTTTACATTTCCAAACATTCATTTTGCCATTAATTGTAAAAATCCAGAGAGATTTTAGTTTGCACAAGGAGTATGACAACAGCCAGTGTTCCACACAGAGATCTAATCTTATCATCATCCAGTCTGTCTGGAATGACATGAAGAAACAGAACAAACTGAGACAGACTAACTCAAGAAGAAATGTGGCAACGTCTCCAAGACACTTCAAGAGAACTACCTGCAAAGCTACCTGAAAAACTATGCATGAGTGCACCTAGGGCAGTTAAGCTGCTTTAAGCACAAAGGATGGTCACACCAACTGTTGATTTAATTTAGGTAATAGAAGTTAACTGATAAAGAAAATCTATTTATGACATTATTTTTGACAACATCCTCATTTTACAGCATTTTTACACAAGTGCCTAAAACATTTCACAGTACTGTAGCTTTGCAGGTAGTGAAACATCTTGGAGAGGTTGCCACAGTTCTTCTGGATTTAGTCCGTCTCAGTTTGTTCAGAAATCAGATTTCTGTGTGGAGCACTGGCTGTTGTCTGACTCCTTGTGCAAACAAAAATCTCACTGGATTATTACAATTAATGACAAAATGTTTTTAACTGGTGAAAATACTAGTGTTCTAATAATTTGTGCCACCACCATAGTAAAGTATAATATTTGCATATGCATCAGTTTCAAAAGTCTCCCATTCTCTTTATCTCCTAATGGAAGCCACAGTCGCATCTGTACCTGTGACAGATTTGGTCAGCGTTGGCCATTTTTTGCTGGCGTTGAGCTGACAAGCTCTCCCTAATAACACAGCAATCAAGCCTGCAGCTGATCTAATTCTGTCCTGGTCTCTATTACCCAGCAATTCAGTGCCATTGCATGGCGTGTTATTTAATGTGACGTGACGATGATGACTTGTAGTTAATTTTATGCCTCTGCATTGTGATGAATAGAATATACGACTGCTTGTAAATACAGCTTGATTGCTGCATTGATTGAAGGCTTATCCTCAAGTCTCTTGACAAACATTTTTGAAAAGAACTGTAAATAATTCAAATGTAATATTTCAAGTTTAATATACTAGAAAATAAAATTATTTAAAGGTTGCATACATGTACACGCTCAAACCATTTGTAATTTTTAACTCGTAAAAGCACTTTGTATTTAATGAAAATAAGCTGCTGTGATTTGCGTGGATGTTTTGCTAGCAGCAATACAAGGTGAGTTCCAGAAGTACACACAAATGCTCATAAACAGCCAAGTGATTGCATTTCCATGGCTGTGTTTTTGTATTGCTTGCTCATGTCCAAAATGAGTGATGCTTCGGTCCGCCAAACACATGTATGTAAAGCAAATGTAAGATGGAAAACATAGTAAAGGCTGAAACCACAACAGACAAACCACAATGACCTCAAAAAGCCTTACAAATCTCAGCAATATCCTCAGACAAGACTAAATATGGAGATGGATTAGTACAAACCAAACCATTTTGCACTCTTTAAAAAGGGAAAAAGAGCCAGTGACTGGCAGATATTTGATTCAAATGTTGATCTTGGCTCAAAATGAAAAGGCTGTTATAACCCCAGCCCTGTTTGTACAAAATAGGCCAGAATCCTTTTCATCAGTGAATGACACTCATGCTGTTCGACTGCATTTAGTCGCCTCTGATCTAGAGTGTTATGGAATCATGGGAAATGATTAAAGACTGAATCTATCAGCGTTCGTTGGTTTAAATCATTAACAATTCTGGATACGGACGTTTTTTTAAAGTACATTTCACCCCTGTATCTTTACAGAGCTGAGTGAGAAGAATTCTATAAAGCGGACAGAAAGGAATGAAAGAGAGAACGCTCTCCCATCAGAAACATTAGCAGTGTTCAGACCAACTGAATATGTAATGCAACAAAACCATAAACCAACAGCTGAAAACACTTACTAATGGCAGCTTCATTCTTTTTAGAGAATGCCCAAGAAAAGCATTAGATGCTGAACACAATGAAACACCATGATATTTTACCTTTCTGGCTAGCAGGAAGGTGGTGTCTCCCACCTGCATTAAGGGAAATTAACGACATCTTAAATGTCCCATGTGCAGCGAGACATGGAAACACTAGTGTTGTCCGGTTACCTGTCTGGAGCAAACAGCGTGGTGTAGTTTCTGCTATCAAGACAGAAGACAAGAGTGTGTGTGTGTGCGTCTATGAGTTTCTGTGTGTAAGGAGATTAGGGGGATGTAGATAACATGAAACCAGACCACACATGTATGAGGCCACTGCACTCGATCCCGCTCAACGCTCACAAACACACACACACACACACACACACACACTAACACAGAGAACAGTAGAGACCTTTCTCTAGCCTGTTAACAGGGCCCTCTTTCTAGTTCCTGTCTCTTTTACCCTTTCCTCCACTAGACAGAAAAAGGAGAAAGGAAGGGGAAATGAAAGAGCATCTCAGATGTCAGACCACAAGAACTGAAATCAAACACGATCAAAAAGAGCCGAGCCTTTTCACAAGGAGAAAAACACAGGTAGTTTTCATGGATGACTTCACCAGAGGGAATTGTACTGTGAAGAGAAAATTAATCTTGTCCAGAAAACTAGGTATTTTGAGTGAGCTACAAGACACTATTATTAATACTACTGTATGTTCTCCATCATTAATTTAAATGCTACACGTGCGCCAGTAAATCTAGTCCAGAGAATGATGATGTCATGTGACCTGCTCTGAAACTCAATAGTCACATTTACTAATTTATTAGATTTTACCATCCAATGGAAAGTTTAATGCTACCTAAAATTAATAAGCATCTTTCTTTTTAACAACAAAATGTATTTTCCTGAATGACGTAAAGTCCTTTAATTTTATTAAGTGGGCTTCTGATTAGTTTTTGTTTGTTTGTTTGTTTGTTTTTAATTAATGTATTTATTTATTCATTTATTTAATCTTATTTACTTATTTATTTATTTTTATATCACCGCTATATTTAATATAGTTGCATTAAATACATCAGACAGTGGGAAGCAATCAAAAGTGTTACAATAAGTCACTGTGTAGAATAAATCCCTCAAAACACCAGTTTTGTTCATAGTGAGCTCACCTATTGAGATCTACACTTTTTCGAATCCTCTCATTATAACAAACAAGGTGTAGACACAATGTAAATAAGAAACGTAATATAGTCAGCTTTATTTATTATAATGGGAGTTTCTGCAAGACAGCGAAACTGAAGTGATTAACAGCTTCAGAGATTATAAAGGGAGTGTTCTTTCTTCACTTTCTGTGTATATACAGAAAGCTTTATTTTTCATGCTGCAAAAGTTTCATGAGTGGTAAATGCATTTAAATGCAGGAGTAATTCAACTAAATGATAGTTCTTTGTGTGACTGACAAAATAGCGATGAGTGACATTATGATAACCATAGCAACATTTTGGCTTGCATTTTAGTAAATGTATTGTGATGGTGAACAAGAAGCATGCATGCAACAGTTGAATCTGTTTGGTGTTATCCATTTTAACCAATTTTACTGCTTTAAAACAGCACCCTCTGTGCACCCCCATACCTTTCCCCAACACATAAACAATAAATCAATATATTAATAAATAAACGCAAATTCTATTAATCGACATAAATAATCACAATTACAGTATTGAAGGAAAAAAAAATCAACAATTACGTGTTTTTTCATTACCATGCAGCCCTATCACACAGCTGTAATTAAACCTTACAGCAGTATGACACTCATCAAATCAGTGATTCATCAAGAATTAGTGGCTTGAGTCCATTGTGAGTGCGCCTGGCAAATTTTCCATTTATGATGAGTGACAGAGAAAGAAAGAGATTGGGAGGGAAGGTAAAGACGGATAAAAAGAATTAAAAGAAAAAAATAAGAAGGTCATCATAAAAGTCAACAAAAAATGTTCTCCCATTAAGTCCAAGCTGGAAACATATTAGGCTCAAAAATGAAATTCTAATGACTTCTCTTTATAAAGTATTTGATATAGACTATTATGCTATCTTAATGGGATTTTGCGAGGGCATGTTGGCTACTCCTGATAACACTCAATAAAACATCTAAAGAGCCCCTCTTAAATTGTCAGCAGGGACGTACGTAATGACGCTGGACTTGATCTCGCTTCTTGCCAAGGACGCTGTAATTGCAAACTGGTAATAGTGCAGAACTCTTTTGCTCAGCACCCTGTGAAAGTCTGCTGCATTTGAATGGACAAACAAATGGACGGCTCGTACAAAGCACTGCAGCTTTCAAATAAAAAGCAAATAAATAATTATCTAAGCAGAGTGCTTGGACACACAATACATGTGCCGGGGCAGCAAATGGAGGCTGTGTTTAAATATGCATGAGATGTCCAAAAGAAACATGGGCAACAGAACTCCTTTCGCGGAGAAGTGCAGACGCCTAAACACAGCACATCAGAGGGGTGTTCAAGAGGGTAGGAGAAACAGGAGAGATGAAAGAAAGACAGGACAGCGTTGTCAACAGAAAAAAGGGAAGCTGTGCAAGGAGCCAGAATTTGTGAGGAAGAAAAAATAGAATGAGAAAAGTGAAACAAGTGGGATATTGGAAAGAAGCAGCAGGCAAAAAAATGGAGAGGTGAGAGTAGGTGATTGTAAATACACAGTGGGGGAAAAAAATAAAAATAAAAAAGCACGAACCAGGGTAGATATGTACGGAAGACAATTCTATAAAATGAGTGAGGGTGCGTAAGAGAGAGAGAAGGCCAGCTTGTGGCTTGTGTTTAGAAAGGGCATTGTTCAGGAATGCAGGAGAGGACACTACTTATGCCATGTTAGATAGGAATCAATAATGCATTAACCACCTTAGAAAACACATGAAACGACAGGGCAAGTGTTCTTTTCCTGGCAAATCTGGACAATGAAAGGGCTGACTTCATTTTGAATTAACCTCACCTAGCACCGGAGCGCTCCACAGGACAAGGAACAATAATGATATGAATTGATTATTTCACACGTGTGCCTACGAATTTACAAAGCCATTTCATGGCTGCTGTAACAAAGGGCATTTTATGCTTTAAATAATGTCATAAACAACAAGGAGAGTACAAGAGTTATGGAGTAAAAAATAAAGATAGGGCAATGTGAGATTAGAGATAGAGAGATGTGGCCAGATTTCACTGCTAGGTCATTGAATTGGTCCAGGCACACAAGTGCACAGGAATGTTAAATGTGACCTCCCGCCCAGATGTTCCCAGTCTGTTCGGGTAAGCATGTTAAAACGACACCACAACTAACATTCCACCTTTTTCAATCTTTTCTCCCTCTGCTTCATCTCACTCACCCCTCCTCTATCCTGCCTTCCTCCCAGAAAGAGAAAGAAGTAACCATGTTTTGATAAAAGAGGTTGGGTCGTGGTCCAGCCGCAAACCTACTGCTGAGACGGAATAGCTGTGAATCAGAGCCATATGTGATCTCATTCGATCTTCAGACGCACACACACAGACAAAGGTCATCAACGCTGACACCTTCATCTGCCCTACAACTACACTAAAAGACATGCCAATGTGTCTACAGCGTGGCCTCGGCACCCCAGGTGGCCGGCAGATGTGATACCTCTGACTGAAGAATGCCTTCATGTCGCTTTTAGCATTACATCTAAATGGCACTCTGAGGCGAAGCAGGTCGATACAGGGAAACAGAAGCATTGGCTAAAAAATACATATATCCAGCATGATAGTATTTACAGTGTAGGCTGAACAGTGTTGGTGTTTATAGACACTCAGATAAAGCTTGGAGATTCAAGTATAAAAATGAGATTGACATCATAGATTGAAAAGATATTCTTCTTACCTGTTTGTTGTACTTGTTGATGGTTTGGCTACTGTACTCAGAACAGTGGTCTGATCCGATGGATATGTTATCTCCAGTGCCGACAAATGTATTGGCCGGCGGCAGGTCCTGAACAGCCTGGTGCTTTTTTCCTGCCGTTGGAGACTGAGGGTGCAGCTGAACGGTGGGCAGGGGTGAGCTGGATTTGTAATGGCGGGCAAGATCTGGGCTTCCGGCGCCACCGTTGACGGACCGATAGCGGCCCATTCCCGGACTGTCGGACAGTTTCTCGTTAACGCCATCGTAGCGCTGCCCATTTGGCTTGGATGCCTCGACGGTGACGATGCTGCTATATAAAAGCTGTTTAGACTTTTTCTTATTCTTGTCTTTCTTGGGTTTCTTGCCTTTATCATGTTGCTGAGGAGTGAAGAAGTCCTCATGGTCTTTCTTTCCAGCCTCATAGCCATTCTTGTTCTTGGGACGGCAGTAGCGGGCCATGACGACCACCAAGATGATAAGAATCACCGTCATAATGCCTGACACAACTCCTATGGCGATGCTCAGTCTTTGCTTTCCCAAGTCGTAGTTGGGGTCTCCTGCAATGTCAGCATTGAGCGGTGTACCAAGACTTTTGGCGACTTGCGCCTCTACGATAGTGGAGTTGGAAAGCGTTTCGTTGACGTAGATGTGAACCAATGTGGTGGTGCTTTGCGACGGAACCCCACTGTCATTCACTTGCACAACCAGTCGATGAAGGCCAAAATGTTTTTGCTCCAGTTTGCCAACTAATAAGATCACTCCAGTCCAGGCATCAATTTCAAACAACTTAAACGGATTGCCACCCACTATTCGGTAGCTGAGGTTAGCATTGATACCTGTGTCGGTATCAGCAGCCGAGACAGTCCTGACCACCGTCCTTATGTTGCTAGAAGGAGGAAGCAGTGTGTATGAGCTATTCATTGGAAAAGTAACAGTGGGGGGATTATCATTCACATCCATTACAGAGAGGGACACCGTGGCCGTAGCTGACCGGGGCGGATCGCCTCCATCAACAGCTTTGACACGGAATGAATACGTGTTTTTTTGCTCACGGTCAAAAGCCATGTTTGAGAAGATGGTACCTGTGTTGTTGTCAATGGAGAAAATGTCTTCCTGTTGCTCAATGTACAGACTCATGTCTGCATTTTGTCCTTTGTCGGCATCCATGACCGTTATCATGCCAACAGGGCTGTTGGGTTGCAGGTTTTCCTGTATATAGAAAGTGAAGACATCCTGCATGAACTTTGGCTCGTTGTCATTTTTATCCGCCACCAGGACTACCACAGTGGCTGAGCCCTGCAGAACAGGCATGCCTTTGTCTTTGGCGATAACTTTGAACTCATATCGTTCCGTCTGCTCCCTGTCAAGTATGGTGTTGACATGGATGTCACCAGTGTCTGCATCAATGGAAAATATTCCATTCACAGAGGAGTCCAGGGAGTAGGAGATTTCTGCATTTTTTCCGCTGTCTGCATCTAAGGCCACTACTGTGACGACACGCTCGCCGGGAGCATTGTTTTCAGGAAATGAAACTTCCACTGTGCTTTTGGTAAAAACTGGTGGATTGTCATTCATGTCCCCCACTTTCACTATCAGTGAATTGTTGCTAGAGAGACTAGGACTCCCAGAGTCAACAGCAACAATGACCACGTTATACTCCTGCACTGCTTCATAATCAAGTAGTGCTGACGTATGGAGAAAATACTTCTTTTTATTCATTTCGCCCTCAACCTCACTAGCAGGTTTGAGCTGAAACGGAACATCTCCCACTACAGTGCATGTCACTATACCGTTCGGCCCTTTATCTCGGTCTGACACTTGGACCAGAGCGATGGGTGTATCAACAATCACATCCTCTGCCACATTAGCCACACCGTCTTTGAGAAAAATGCGTCCGATTTTCCGGATGTCGATATTGGGGACGTTGTCATTTTCATCTTTGATGTTGATGATCACTGTCGCCTTGTCAGTCTTAGGAGGCTGGCCACGATCACGTGCCATGACTGTGAAGCGAAGCTGGCTCACGTCTTCACGGTCGATTCTGTGCAAAACACTGAGCCAGCCAGTGCTCTCGTCGAGCCGCAGCAGTCGTCGCACCGACTCTGTGGCTGCTCCGAAGACATATTCAATCTGTCCATTCACGCCAACATCGGTGTCGCCCGCTTTTAGCTGGAGTATGGGGGCACCTGGGGAGCTGTTTTCTGGCAGGTCTGCCTCATAGACACTCTTTTCAAAGCGTGGGGTGTTATCATTTACATCAGTGATCATTACCCTAAGGATGGCTTGAGAGGAGCGTGGGGGGTCGCCCCCGTCTCTAACACGCAGAGTCAGCTCATAGGAGTCGCGCTGCTCTCTGTCCAGTGCCCCTTTGATAATTAGCTGCGGCTGCTTCTCGCCGTCTGTGGTGTCAGCAACTTGAAGTTCAAAGACGCTGCTACGGCTCGCCCCCTCGTCGAACCTCCGCTTGCCCAAGTGAGTGTCAACACTGCCGGAGCCGGAAGTGCCGATCCGTCTGACAGAGCTCTCGCCGTTGTCCTGAATTAACTCGTATCGCTCAATTCCATTCCGACCGAAATCTCTGTCGGTGGCCGTTGGCAGGAGATAAAGTGTGCCAATGGGTCTGTTCTCCTCAACGGAGAGCGTAAGAACAGGTGAGGGGAAAGACGGCGTGTTGTCGTTTATGTCTAAAATAATCACTTTGCCCTCAAAGAGATCAACCCAGCTCTGCGCGGGTCCTATCACGGACACTTCGAAATCTATAAAACATTCGTTCTCATCAAAAATCATTTGACACTGCGGCAGCTTTTCGCGGTCTATCCGCCGCTCGTTCGTGCTCAGGTCTCCGGTCATGTTATCGATTTTGAAGTACTCGGAGCCGGATTCTAAGGTAAAAGTCACATCCATGCCAGCCGTGATGCCAAGGTCCGCGGCTACATTGCCCACACGGACATCGGCAGGACCCTCCTCAGCCAGGCGGTACCGGAGCACTTGCTTGGCTGCGGGCTGACTCAGCAGCTGCAGAATAAGAAAGCAGTAGCTTAAATAGTCCACAATGCCTGTAGTCCTCATTGCTCGTCGCGGCGTTTCCGGCAAAACTGAACGTTAATTTTGTTTAACAGCTTTTTCAGCTTCTTCTTGCTCGTGTTAAAGCGCCTGTTTCTCACTGCATGTGTTTTCACAACCGGATACCCCTCTGTGGTTACCAAACTCAGGCAGATAGCATATCTGTTATCTTTTTCCCCCTCTCAGACTAGGATCTGGCTATCCCCCCTTTTCATTGATTTGTCCCTCAACAATATACACAGCACTGACAGAAAGTCTTAACAAATTCATTCAACATTAAGCTTGAAATAAACATGCCAGAAATTACTTGCTGAGACTACTCCGTGTTTGCCATGACTTGACATCGCCGGGTCTTTTCATTAAAGGCAGCGAAGCCAGATATTCAATCCATTGCGCAATCAATTAATAAGGTTTTAAATCCAGTCTTCCCAGATGCGAACTCTCCGCTCCAGATGATATCCCACCATATGGAACAGAAACTGAAATATCAGAACTTCTTGTGCTTCGGATGTAAACCGCAAATGATCTGTCCTCTCCGTGTGCCGTGTCCGCGCGCACAAGATTTCTCCAGTCCACTCGGCGTCTAAAAGTTCTCTCACTTGCACCAGAGAACGAAAAAAAATAAAATAAAATAATAATCTCCGCAGTACCACTGTGCCGTTCAGCGTTAAGGCAAAATGCAAAACTGAGCAACAGCGGAGTTATAATCCTGGCAGAGATGCTAGGAATGTGATATTAAAATTCCAGCGCGAGGACGGTCCCTCTGTCCAGCGCGCGCCTCTCACCTGCAGCAGAAGCGCGTGTGTATCTGCCGCACTCTGCGCGCTAGTCTCTCTCTCTCTCTCTCTCTCTCTCTCTCTCTCTCTCCACCCCCTACGCGCTGCGCTCCCTGTGCGACAAACAAAGCTCAACTTGATCGCTTAGTTTTACTGTTTGAGGAGGGTCTCTTCTTGTTGGTTTGCAAGGGCATTTTATTGCAAAATAGTGTATAAATAATGTACTCTCCAGAAAGGAGCATTTGGAGACTGGAGGTTCAGTGTGCGAAAAACCAAATGCTTTCCGAAAGGGATTTGGCTTTTTAAAGGGAATTGCATTTCTGGTGAGGCTGGCGTCGCGCAAATCAAAACTGGTTAGCCAATCGTCAACTATCATAAAGATGTTTCAAAGATGTTTACGCTGCACAAATATATAGTAACGTGATAAATAATGGCTGTACTAATGTTTTGTCGATGCACTGCGCGATACTGAGCGTTACGGAATTGTTGCTATGGTTACATCTTATTCAAACAAGCCTCTATGCGTCTATTTAGCACATTTTGTATTTAGTCTAACTTTGGGAAAACGTTTATTCTTGTATGTAAAATGCGTACTTTTAAGAATGTGTTTTACACTGTCACATTTTAACTGGGATACCCTGTCTTATGGTTAGTGCAGTTTCATAGACTGTTAATTTAATAAACACCAACGTGTCAGCAAAATAAATCACCATATGTTACAGTGCATTCACCTTTGGACTTTTATAATCGATATAACATTATTCTGTAGGACTGTAAACATAAATAAAATAAATCTTTTTGTTTGCACTCCTTCTTGCTCCGCGCATCCCAACAGTACTCTATTCATTATCCCACTCCGTGCATCCCAGATCATCTCGGTTTCGGTGCCCCTTGTGGCTTCCCGGTCTGTTAGAATTTAAATGTGTGTGGTCGTTTGTGGTGAGATTTTTTTTCTTCATCACGAGTATGTACGCGGTTAGCTCTTCTACTACTTAACACCCATTCCTCTCCATCTGTTATGGGCATTTTGCGCAGAAAAGGCACCACGGACAGCGACGCTCGGTTGACTCACCGGTGTGAAGGAGTGAGAGAGCGAGTGCGATGACTCTCCACGACCAGAACTCTGATGCAGACCATCAAATGCGCGGCGCACAGCTACGATTTATATACTTATTTTAGTTAGTACCCTCCGCGTTCCCATTAACAAATTTAGTAATGCACTGAATCCATAAACACTTATTCGAGGCAGGTATTGCTAACTGTACATTTCCCCTCTACAACTGTAGAGGGGCGGGTTTCAGGGGATATGTGTGAGGGTTTTGCCCATCTAAAGTGTGACTGAGAGGGCTGAGCTGACTGTAGCCCCGGCGCGCGGTGAATGGACCGGAGAGTTGCTGCCTGCAGAAGGAAGCCCTGCTATCCATAATCTGAACATTGCGCCAAATGTCGCCACACAGCGCCCTCTGTTGTCCTTAAATATTATACTGAGCAAATTAGTCATTACTGCATATATGTTGAGGTGGAGTTCTAGTAAGTATAAAGCGGGGTTTTCCTGATATATCTGCATAAGCTGTAGTCTATCTACTCTCTTTCAATTTGCGAGTCAAATTCGGGCACCATTTTCACTCCTATTCCCTGCAGTCCGTTTCTCATTTAAAAGTACTGTCACTCATTAGGACGTTAATGACATTTGAAATGAGTGCTTTCAAAAGCCACTAGAGGGTGTTACCCTTTTTAGTGTGGAGTGCACGGAAGTTAAGAGGTCAACTTTTTAATATAGAGTCATTAATTTCTAGGCTCCTCTCAGGTGGATGTTTCAGGTTAAAATAGATTTTTCAATATTCTTTTGTTTATAGGGTCCAGTTAACCTAAATGGCATTCATTGTCTATACTGACTTTACAACCCTAAAACATGTAAAGTGGACAGTTTATAAATTTTGCAGCACATAGCGATACTCTGATGGAATTAGGCCTACATAATAGACAATGGACAACGATATTACTAATTTAAAAGAGGTTCGGATAATCATACTATTTTAAGATCATCTCAATAATGTGTGTAAGCAATACAATATCTGATAATTAAAATATTAGTTTTCAAAACAAACGAAAAGAGATATTAGACAACTAAGATACATCCAGTTATGCCAAAAAGTCTATGCGGGTCCATTAGTCAGAAAAAAAAAAACACTGCTAAATTATTGAATGTGTCAAGAAAAACAGTCTAAGAGATGATACTATCTGCCAAATATAGGCAAAATTGTTTCAGCAAATATGAACAGTGGTTCCAAGTCAAAACAATCTGACAAGGATAGACATTTTACTGGATAGTCATACATAATTAAATATTACAGAAATACATCCTGAAAAAAACACCACAGAATTGAATCAGCACTTCTGTAAGCAAGTCTGAGAAATGTGCTGGGCTTCCTGTCTATGACTGTTTATATATCAGTTTATTTAACATGGCCAGGTACACCCAAGAGTGAAAATGATGAAGATTGTATGTATTATATGTATGTATTTTAACTTGCTGTATAATTAAAAGGTAAAAGCAGAGCTTTAGACAATGTTATGTGTATAGATGGCTCTACTACAAACATAAATGTGACCCAGAACAAAAACATATGATACAATTTTTTGTTGTTGTTTTTTTTAATGCTCTGAAAGACAAAGAACAAGGTATAATATTTTGACAACTGGTGAATTTGCAGTGCAGTCAAGAAGAGATCACTATTACTGTGAGGAAATAAATAAATAAATAAAGCAGTAATGATGAGTCTACATTATAGAAACCATGAGTAGTTTGCTGTTTAGGAGACGTTAACAGTTTTTAGTTTTGAATAAGATAACAAGAAGGCAAAGGGTGGTGTGCAGAGAAAAACAGAATCATATCTGTGTATAAAATGTGCCAAATCTCAGAGAGTGAGAGCGGTAGTGAAAACCTGTGACAAGAATAACTCCTCTTCCACACATTACATTGCAGAGGTGCCACTGAAAGGTGTTACAGCAACTTTTACAAATGTGATGGAAACTGTTCCGATGAGGTTTTATGCGCTGATTGTAAATGCTGATCTAGAGTGACACAGGTGGAATCAGGTGTTTTGGACCATGCATTTCAGTTGATTAATGATTTTGTAATGCATACAAAAGGTAACAAACCTCTAAGAGGGTTGAGATCATTTTCATAGCTGCTCAGCAACAACTTTGTTGTAATTAATCAGTCAAACTGTGCCGTTAAAAGTTTAACTTCACATAATAGGCAGCAACTAAGGAAAGGCATTTGTTTCAACATCACGGCTTTGATGGAACAGATATGATATCTTGTGGTCATTTCAAATGGGATCATCAGCCGGCAGATTGGAAAATAATTAGTTGAGCGTCGTTCCACATGAAAGCTTCATTTTTATCTTGGATCTGTCATGTGCTTTGCCAAACAACCATAACAGTCCTCCCAGCAACAAACACACCCACACTCCTTTGTGTCTTTCCCCTTTTGTTTACTGCAGTGTAGTTATGCAGGTGTGTGGGCAGTAACATACACCTGCCGATTGTTTGGACTTTGTAGAACAGCAGCGCTAGTCTTAATCTCCGCAGGCAAGCAAAACGAAACCACTAAAACCTGTAAGGTGCTTCTGGTGAGTTAAGAGACGTTGTTGTTGACCACCTATGTGAAGTACAAATAGACTTGCTCTCAGACTTTTTGGAGTAGACTTCCTCGTAATGAAACAGATAGAGGAAATTTTATCTGTTTGTAAGAAACAACACTATAAAATGTGTTGGGGGGGAAATGTAAATGAACATTTAGTGCATGTGCATGACTAATTGGTAAATGTCTACATATTTACGTTTCAAAACTGAAAGTTAGAGGATATACATAAGCATCTATACTGACATGTTGTATCATCACTGATTAATATTTCAGACACAGAGATCAAATGAAGAGTTCAGATGCAAAAGCCTCTAAGTTCCTTTTACAATTTTCTTCTAAAATGAGCATTTTTATCAGGCTTCATTTATGTAGGTTCAGTAATTTCACTTTAATGGCAATGCATAGGTTATTTCATTGCCATCAAAGTGAAATAACTGAACATAAAAATGCCTAAGCAAAATGCTAATTTTAGAAGAAAATTTCAGGTTGGCGCTTAGAGGCTTTTGCCTCTGAGCTCTTCAAACCTTGTTTAAATTGCATATTTTGCTGTCATTATCGGTTATACTACATTATAGATGATCTCAACAAATGATAATGGGTTAAATAGTTGTCAGGTGTTGAACCCAAACATAAATTGGCAAAACAAAACTTGGCCACACACAAACACACACACGTTTGTTTTGTGGTTTACGGGCACTCTCCATAGGCGTAATGGTTTTTATACCGTACAGACTGTATGTGCTATTGCCCTACACCAACCCTACACCTAAACCTACCCCTTACAGGAAACTTTGTGCATTTTTAGATT
>JAUZSZ010000095.1:44853134-44865870 GCA_034780575.1 Labeobarbus marequensis | reverse complement strand
TATCTGACCCTCTAACACTAGCTTTCTTTTTTTATTATTCTGTCTACTTGTTTTCTTTATATATATATATATATATATATAAAGCCTTGCTAAGTGTACTGCGTTAGGCTAACCAAGACTTGTCATTTCACTTGCATATTGTTGCTCTTTTGTTGGTGTTGATTGCTTCTATTGTCCTCATTTGCTAAATAACTAAATGTAAGTACATAATAATCTAAACAAAGCAGTTGCTGTAAAATCTTTGGGCACATTGTTTAACACTAATTTGATTAGAAAATTGAAGAGTTTTATTTTGATACATTAATTACATTGTAGTGTGATTATGTTAAAAAAAAAACAGATGAAACAAGTGTGGTACTGATTTGTACAGTTATATTATACATTTTTTTACTGGATCTTTTGAATGAGTCAGAAACACTGATTATAAGTGAAAACTGTGGCTTTGAGCGTTGTTCTATATAGCTGAGTCTAGACACTGTTTAATGTACTGAGTCTGATTCTGTTTAGGAATTCATTACAACTAAACTGTGCTATGATTATCTCTGATTGATGATTAACACTCAATGAAACTTTTAACAGCACTGGGAAAATGGAAAACACTATCTGTGTTCTCTAATCATTTCTAAACTCTACTGGATGCTGTCAAGCAAAGAAGCCTGTGTTTGAACAGGCTTATGAATAAAAGGCTTCATTTATAGGTGTGTTGGTTGGCTACACAAGTGGGCTCTATGACTTTTGATTCATATAAAATGTATTAATGGCTGGCATTTGTTAAACAGCATAATGATAATAATAATAATAATAATAATAATAATAATAATAAACTATACAAACAAACAAGTGCATTTATTTATTCATTTGATTGTTGTTTGCATTAATACATTAAGTATTCACTGTATAATTTGCCAAATTAAATGACTGTCATTTGTGTAATATCCTCAAAGACATTTAAAATAACAAATCCAGCCACTGTTGTATCATGGTATATTTTAATTTCAGCAGAGACAAAAATGACAAGCAATTTATTTACAGAAATACCTGTACAAAAGCAAAAAACATATGTAAAAGAGATCATAAATAGAGGTGGGCTTGCGCTCAGTACATTTGCCATGTTCAGCTAAGCTGTGTGCATAGTGACTCCTAATAAAACAATGATTAAAATCAATCCTCAATTCTACATCAACATCCAAGTCAAAGGACAGATAGAGTATGATTAAAATTACATTTTTTTTTTGTCATAACCTGTGATGTGTCCTATTGTAGACCTAAGTGCTACAACTTAAGTCTTATATCTTCTAAGCTGAAAGCTTAAGGAACACACACCTCAGAGTGCAAACGACGATTAAACAAAAGCGATTTCAGCACGTCGACAACAAAGTAAGATGTCTTTTAAGAATTAAGGTGCAGACGTTTTCCAGGCATGTACAGTATGGTGGTGTCGATCTCCTCAGTTTCTTTTTTTTTAGATATAGTAACTGCCATATAGTCCTACTGTATCTAATCAGCTGATATATATAACGACTCTATAGTCCTCTGAGGTGTGTGTCCCATTCACAAACCTTTGGAGCTTTGTGTTTCTTCTGCCTTCTCATATCACGGAAATGGCAGAATGTCTCAAAGCGTGCTCGCTTCATCCGTAAAGGACACAGCGTTTTCTCTTTTTTGCTGTGCCGCCATCCCAGCATCATATCGTTACTGAGCCTTTCCGAACTGTCACTTTCATGCCTAAAGTTATCCTTGCAGTTTGGACATGTGACCATGCTAACTTTGAAATGGATGGACATACCAGGGTATCACCTATGACATGTACAGTTGGTACTCATCAGTATACTTGACAAAGTTCGACTGAGCTTACTTAAAGAAGCCACAAGATAAAAGCTTTTGTTATTTGAAAGTCTATCATAGTAAAATTGCCAGAACTGCAGTTTTAGCATAAAGTACTCTTCCTCCACTTTTAGAACGCATCTCAGTACAATTGGTTTCATACTGGTTAAAACCAACGAGTCATACCAATAAAGGTATAAAAAGGCACAGTTGCATATTTTGCATTCACTCTATAGTTTTGTTTTGATTTTTTTTTCTTTTTTCTTTTTTACAGAAGCACTACATATACAAAGTGGCACTGGGAAGGAAAGGGAAAGATATGACTGATGAGATCTGAAGAGGGCATCATTATGAGCGTATATTTGAAAAACAAATAAAACTGAGAGTTGTCTGGTATGTGAGACTCCTTTGAATTGTTTTGGAATCAAGTTTCACAACTAATTTTCTACATAATGAAAGGTACTTTTCTGTGAAAAGAATATAAACATTACAGAACCAATGGATAAAAGTACATTTGCTATAAAACAAAATTATAAATAAATCCGATAAATAAGCAACAGATGATATGCCGCAAAATAAATCAGTGAATCACGAATGTGTATGATTCTTTTTCATCCTCGTCAAATCAATATACATAGTCATACTACAATGTCTAGTGTCTGTTTGTAACAAACGCAAGCAGTGGACTTCCATGTTCACAGGGTATGATATTTGTACACTTTTTTTTTCTTCTTCATAGTAAGTGTAGATTCCATTTAAACGTGCAATAAAAAGTACATATCTATTTATACGGTTTGTAAGCATCAGAGCACTTCTTTTAAACACGAGTAGTACGTACAGACTACAGATCTGGAAGCTGCAAAAAAGGCAGTCTGTTCAAACTCAAGGAATCATTAACATACAAAACAAAACTAAATAAAAAAATCAATTGCATCTGAATAATTTACCACCTTTTTTAAAAGCACAATGCCTCCTAGGTATACTCCTCCTCTTGCAAATGGTTTGGGATAGGCCCATGATGCATGTAGAAGTGCGCACGTGGTTTCCCCACATTGCACTGAAACATATGTGAAGGTAATTAAAGCAACATGTGACCTAAAAAGGAGCTTTCCTGTCCCAGTTCTTTGAGACATCACGTCATGTTGTTCCCAATACTTTGGTTATACAGCGGCATCATGTGTCGCATTGCAATCACTCCTATCGTGCCTGTAGTCGCCGAACTTTGAATGTGATTGTACAAGTAGTCGGTTCACTCTGACTGCTACACAAGGGACACGAGTTCTCATCCTTGATTACTCTTCTGAAGTGTGTGAGATTGAGAGTGAATCTGTTGAATGAGTTTATTGCTCTATTTAACATTCATACTAGGAATGTTACACAGGGCCAGCCCAAGCTCTTCAGCAGGGCAATATTATTAAACTAATTCACCCCAGCAGCATATCCAAATAGTGTTCCTGTGGCTTTATGGGATAATTATGTGTATGTACAATGTGCGGATAAATTGTGTGCGTGTGTGTTTGCAAGTGTGTGCGCCGGGAGGCCATCTTGAGACCACAAAAACTTCAGCATAGTTTCACACATCTAAGAGAGGGATGAACCACAATTACACAAACCGTGGCATTCAGGCAAATAACTGACAAGCTCTGCAATGTAAAGAACCTCCCTCTACTTCCAGAGGTGCATGTGACCAGGATGAAAACAGGTCGCTCGTGATTTCAGTTGTGTGTGTCCAGAGTATGTTCACAGATTATATATATATATGTACAATACTTCACCCACACGACAAAAAACGTGCATTAGTGGATCTGTGTATGCTTGTGTTCCTTCACGTGTACATAAAGTTGATAGGCACACAGGTAAACTTGCTTCTCGCACTGTAAGTATGTCAGCGCGTACACCGTTCACTTGCGCCATTTGAGTATCTACAAACCTTTGTAAAAGGCTAAAGTCAGTGACGAAGTACGAAGTGCTCCGACATCATGTAGTTATGCCATCACTGATCGTCGTACGATGATTTTCATCCATCGTTAGCCTGTCTTGTTTTTCTTCTTTGTTAATGTGATTGGTTGTCCAGACAGTTCAGTACTTCGACTGATTGCATATGGACATAATACATCCACATAAAAACACTCCCGCCCACACCAAAAATAAAAACGGATTAAAAGGCAGAAGCAGTCTCATCGGTTCACAATCAGTTATAAAAACAAAGACAAAAAGGTATAGTCCAGGTCCATCTCAAGGGGCACACACTCTTAAGGGGCTAGATGATGCATGCATGTTTAGAAAGAGGTCTACAGAAACCAGGCAGCACTTTGGGGAAGTCTACGGAGCCCGATACGCTAGCAGCAAAGTAGCACTGAACCACCAACATTCCCTTCTCTCCACCTCGGCCTCTTCCCCCTCCTCCATCTCATCCTTCTCATGCACATTTACAACATGTAATTCCACAGTTTTTACTCAGACAGCTATTAAAGTTCGAAAGTAGTGCCGCACTAGTTGTGCAAGCAGTTCGAGGAAAATCCATGTTGCTTTTGTTTGAGGGTTTGGTTTGCTAACAGCATCTCTGACCATGCTGAGTCACTGTCATCGTCCCTTCGCAGTCACTGTGTGTCGATTACAGGTAAACTTCCCGCCTGGTGAGAGTTCCGCATTGCGTCGGCTTGTATTCACCTGTGGGCGCTAGCGGAATCTCCTCGGTGGGGCGAGATGTTTCCTCGCTGGCGGAAAATCCAGCTGAACTAAAGGCGTCGTAGGATGAGGAGGAGGAGGCCATCTTCTTGTTAAGGAGATTACGGTTACGGTCGCCCAGCAGGTGCGAGGGGTCCCCGTTGGCAACAGCTAGCGTCTCCTGGCTGCCGGGCTGTTCGGCAACGCTGCCCCCAGGAGAGGTCATGAAGGTGGAGAGTTTGGGAGGGGTGGCCTTGGGCCTACGTTCAGGCGAGGTGCGCACAGGCATCCAGCAGGCATCCGAGTGGCCATATTCGTCACACTCCCGCGTGCATTTACCCGTCATAGCTACGTCAGGCAGGGGCCGAGAGTCTGGGGGAAACAGAGAGAAGGAAACAGAAGTGGTGGAACATTAATGACGTTGTCTGGCTTTGAATAACTGGAGAAACTGAAGAAAACACTGAAATATTGACACACACACAAAACTAATAATAATTGTGGTATGTGTCTCATGAAATTGGCTTTTGAATTGTAAGTGTTTGACAAATGATTTTGATCAGCTTTGTGCATTTTGTTTAATCATTTTAACTTCATGGTCAACACATACCACATTACACAAAAATGGAAAGGTACATACACAAACAACAACACTTAAAGCTAAAACATAAATTAAACAAAAGAAGAAATAATGTGAGCTCTAAAAAGAAGACCATGCTTTGAAAACGTGGGGCAGTTCTACTGTACCATGACTTCTGACTTCTAAACTAATGGCTTGAATCCATCTCTAATGGCTGTGTGTGCAGTTGATGTGTTTTTATGCGAGCATTGTGTATGCGTCATGTTTTTATGTTTCTACTAACAGGCTGACTCTACAAAAGCTATCAAATTTTAGAAAAGTTGTACGGAAAAGAAGACAATGTGTCTTTTTCTCATTTAATCCCCTCATTGGCCTGAGGGAACACCTAGAGTGTACTTATGGAGTGACATATTGGAGGATTTGCTGCAAAGTGGCATGCTATTGGGTTACATCTTTGACACATGTATGTAAGTTAAAAGGATTATACAAGCATTTTCTAAAGGCTCTTACTGTCACGCATCTGAATGATTGCTTATTTTCCCAGGGTGGGAGAAGAGATCGAGTATCCTTAAGCCACGAGTATCCTTAACATCTCATATCTCTTCTATTCAGAATGTCTTCTGAACAAATATAATTCTGTTTATACTTCTAAACACTTGACAAGCAAACAGATAACTATCAGATGCGCCAAAAGTCTATGCACAAACAAGGTTGAATATGAAGTTCACTAAGCTGAAGTGCACACAAACACTAAATGCTGAAATCCCTAACCTTTGATGCCAAAGCACAAAGCTGCAGTGTTAGAGATGGTCGGTTAATGACCAAATGTGAGGTATGGCACAAGCAAGAGAGCGTGAGTGCAAATCTAAAAAAAACAAAGCATGCTGCCTTTTGTTGAAGAGCAAAAATTTGGGTTAACCATGGCTTACTTTTAATGTTCTTTTTCTCCTGCAAAGAAAGAATAGGGTAGAATCACTGTTCAGTTCCTTCACTGTACAATGCTATGTAAGATTAATCAATTTAGAGAAAGGTGTCAGACAAAAAAGCTGAATGTGTTGCAGTTATCTGAGAATCAAATGATTACATGGCATGTTTGCAAAAAATGTATTCTATGGTGGACCATGCAAAGATATTCATTGACAGGTTGAGAAAAATTGAAAGTGAGAAAAGAAAGAAACACATGTGTACAAGGGCAGCAAACGTGTCGCTCCACATCTTTCTTTATTGTCAAGCCTTTAACTTCCAGGAAATCAATGCTGCAAAAAGAGTGAGTGCTATGAATGGCGTTCTTCAGTCAACCATCACAACAGGCTAACATTTAAACCCATTCAGACAGGATACTAGTTGCCACAAACCAATTTAGCATCCTTGTCCAATTACGACCATTCACTGACCTCAAGCGAACCCCCAAACATGTCCTTCTGACCTCAAGGCCAGACTATAATGCCTGAAGAGCTCCTGTTAACTTTAGTGTGGTTTCATTGTGGGCAAGTAAGGGTTAGTTGGGTCTGACTGAGACACCAGACCACAGAAAGAGTTCAGCGCCGCTTCCTGTGTGCTTTTATGAGACCGTAAGGTTGGATTGCTCCCCAGTGTCTAGGGAGAGGTGTGGATGTACGTTCGCCCCACAAGGCTCTGTCATGCACCAATGAATGCTCAGTCAAGCGACAGTACCTCAATAGCACTAATAACAAAGATGCATGTGTAGGCTCCGATCTGCAGGACGTCGATATGCCAGTGCAATGTTAATGCTTCAGACAGGGATTACAAAATGGCTGGATAAATCTTATATGACAGTTAATGTTTCAAAGAGGCATTAAGAACTGTAACAGGTTATTCACATACACAGCTGTCAGGAAAACGTTAGCGTGTGATCAGACGCTCATCTCTTTAAAACACTGTGTTAAGTCTCTGTAAGGAAATGGCTGTGAAAAAGAAAATCTGATGGATTTTTTTCAAAACTTTCTTTCGTTCAGGAAACACAAAAAGAGAACTTCTAAATAATGTGCTGGTTGCTCTTGTCCAAGATGAATGGGCAGAAAGAAAGAAAGAAAGAAAGAAGATTATAAACAGTAGTTTAATCGGACTTGTGAAAGAATCATTTGCATTTTGTGAACTAGATCAACTGATTCATTGGCTCAAAATAATCATATACTGTTTCTTCTCTCATTAATGTTCCACGAAAGAAAATGTCATAAGTGCTTAGAACAGCTTTGGGGTGTAATTTTCCTGAATGGAGACTGAAGGTTTCAAGTTTCAGAACAAATGCAAAAAACACCACAGAAATATCATAATAAATATAACATCAGTCATTCAGACTTCATTGACATGCCAAGGAGAACTAGACCAACATTTCAGCTAATAAAAAGCTATCCAGCACTTCACTTTTATTAAACAGAAAAGATTAGCCAGAATATTTTTCAAACTTGTGTTGTTCCCTGAAAGAAAAGGGGGGAAACAAGTCATACAGGTTTTGGAATGATGACAGAACGTTAATTTTCTTCTGGAGTATAACTGTCCATCAAACTAAAAAGATTCAACATCTAGCATTTTCCATCAGCCTAGTATTCTGTGCACATAAAGCTGCAAGCCCAGCCAATTTTGATTGTTAGTGTTCAGTTGAAGAACATTTCATGCCAATCAGTCTTTCAGACCACTACCACATCTCCACAACTTCACAACTCCAATGCCTGGCTTTCATACTACTCAGGCCCCTCAAGGCCGTACATTGGCTTTTCATCTATCGCTTACTGTGCTGTCTTCAGCTATTGTTTCCTCCAGTGAAAAACAACAAAAGAAGCAGCATGCGTGAGAGCGGTACTTCATTAGTGTACCTTGCACATCGCTGCCATACAGCCTGTTACTGGAGGCTACGCTTCTGTTTTACTATTCTGCCACTAACTCTATAACTCTACATTACATTATACACATACATTTCACAAAAATGGTCACTGAAAGCCAACAATGAAAAAATAGTTATGGTTTAGTCTGAGCATGGAAGATAATTTGGAAAGTCTTCAATGTCAGAGATGGATGGATTTTTGTATATTAGATCATTTTGTCTGTTATCCAGTCTGCTTTTGAGCTGAAGCATTCAAGTGAAACTCATAAGTGCTGGCATATTAAGTATAGTTTCCTGTTCAATGTTCTTTTTCTTCCCTATAAGTTTGTTCTCTCCCAGCTTAAGCCATCCTTTTTTAGGTCTAGTCTTAACTGGATTTTGTCTTTTGTGCACCTATTTTAGGTTCTCTTCTAAGAACAGTTTTGTCCAATAATCTCATTGCAAATTGAACAGAACATTGCCTGATTTTAGGTTGCAGTTAATGTAATATAACAGCATGTAATTGTGATTTGCACAATCTCTGTCTCTCTTCCAGCTCATTATAGAGGTAAGATGGAGACCATTTAAGATGTCACTCAAAGACGCACTCTGAAGCAGCAATTATTCAGAGCATTTAGATCGGGGCAGACACAGGTCAAACATGCATTGAGATGAATTCAATCATTGATAGAATGGCTTTGCCTCCACCTTGTTTCATTTAAATGAACATCTTACAGGAGTGAATAAGTCAGACTGAAATCCACTGATCTATTTTTATTAATCTCTCTCTCTGCTCTCTCTTTTTTAAATATTTGAATAGATGCAACAAAAATGTAGGAATGTTTTTGAATTGCATAAACATATAAAACCGAGGGGCATCGATAAATGCGTAATGGTCAAACTTTTCTCAGAACTAGCTTCACTTTTCTTAACCATTTAATTTGCAAATTTGTAAATTAATTTTGCAATTGTACTTTTAGTATACTAAACAATCATATGTAAGTCTGCTTAATTGGAACAACTAATTTTGTACTTAATGCACTTTATGTGCAAGTAGTGCTGAAGTCCAACTAAAGATATACTGAAGCATTTATGATTGTACTAGAGAGGAACTATTGCAAGTATACTTCATGTACACTTTAAAATAAGTTGCATTTATATTGATCATACAATCCTCATCAACAGTGACTTTAAAACACATTTTAGGCTTAATAGTAAGAAGTGTGCATTGTGCAGAAGTAGTACTCCAAATAAAGTTTAATTATAATTTTAATATCAGCAAGTCTCGTGCAATATGTCAGTAAATATGTTGATAGATTTGAACTACACTTAGAATGAAATAAATGCATTTTAAATATATTACTTCTTTTTATTAGGGTAGCGAAACAAAACGTTTTGGCCTGCAAACCCAAAGGAGTATTTCTTCCTTTCATATCCTCCCTAAAACCCCCATGGCTTTAAATGTGACCCCAAGCCACTTTTAAAACTCGGTTTTGAGCCTGAAAAGCGAGGCTTTGGATATGGCAAACAAAGGGGGCCATACTCGGGCCTCTAGCCCAGGGCAGAGCGAATGTCGCTGGGCTGCAGAGAAGCCGGAAACGCATGCGGTTCTGTGGCACGCTAACTGTCACTCTGTATAGTGGGCTTTTCTGCCGACGGGGGCTCGGAGTATAATGCCTGCCGTTTTCCACAGCCAGTCCTTTTGAATAACTCAAAAGAAACATCCACTCTTCTCCGACGGAGAGTTTGAAAATGAGAGATCAGGGGAACGACAGGAGGGGGGAACGGAAGATATGGCTCTCAGAGCTATTCTGTGAGTTAATTACGTGTGGACAAAAGTGGATTCCCTGGCGCAGTTGGAGCTCTGCTGTTGTGAGGCTGGTGGCAGGGTTCTGGAAAGCTGTAAGTGGGCCAGAGGCTCAGCTAATAGACAGGGATATGAGGATTTTGTAATCTATGTGTTTGGGTGTATGTGTGTGTATTTTGTCCCGCTGTTTAAGGCTTAATGCCTAGCTTTTCTAGCACGCGTAAACATGCCTGTGCGTGAAAGCATTAGTCAACCTTCTATATTTTTAGCGCTCTGCATGTGCATGTGTTTTCATCTTCTGCAAGTTAAGCCTCGTCCCTCAGAGGCCCGCTGAACTACAGGCTGCTCTTTTGCTCTCTGTTTTCCGGATGGGAGGCCCTGCCAAAACATAACTGCCAACCACAATTGCTGACCCTTCTGTCCAGTCGCTCTGTGTCTGAGAGAGAGAGTCTAAAATCTCAGTGGAATCCACAAGATTATCTGATATATACAGCATTTACAGAATAGCATCTGCCACATGTGTTCACACACACACAATAACATGTGCCTCGACAAACCACAAGAAGAAATGTCAGTGTCAAGTAATGCTGCTGTTCACACTGGGAGAGAAATACAGCATGAAATCACTGCCAACAAGAACATATTTAAAGGGATAGTTCACCTCCCCAAAAAATATGTCTGTCATCATTTACTTGCCCTCATGTAAAATCCACCAACCCCAAATGGTAGTCTGCTTACTGTGAAAATATGGGTGTTGTTAAACCAATACAATTTAACCACAAGGAACAACTTTATTAATATCAATAGCACTGCCATCTCACATTTCCTCACTTTTTTGTCAACTTTTCAAATCTGACAGCTCCTCAGCTTCCGTAGCCTTATGGGATAGCAAAGTGTCCACTTGTTTCAGACATCACAGTCTCAGCAGATGCCGTACATCATATCGGTATTGTTTATCTACTGTATCATGACATCCTGCTGACATATTGCTTTTTGGATACTGTGTAGTAGTGGATTACACATATTGAGACGCAATCCCTTCATTTCTTTGCAACAGCGGGAATGTTTTGTCCCTCGGTGAATGTCCCTGTCTGTTTGTCCTGTATCTAAAATCAGCCTCTAATCAGCATCACACTCCTTCTCTTAGTGAGATAAAAAAAACTCCTCTTTAACACATTATCTTGTCTTTGTCCACAGACGCTTCACGAGTTTTATATTTTCATTAGGATTCATCTGCACAAGAGATGGGTGTTCTTTTCACAAGACACCACTAAAAAGGCTGGAATATTGAGGGAAAAGAAAAATGAGGGAGACTGTTCTTTTCTTTCCAGTTAGTGCTGTCCATTTGATTCAATAACACTGGACCGTCCTTGTAAACTCATTAGGCTGCTGATCTAATGTTCTTTGCACATTGTGGACACCTAGACTCAAGCCATTACATCTGTCATCCAACTTCACTTTTATACACACATACAGTGACCCCTTCAAAAGTATATGAACAATTACACTCAGTTCTTTGTTGGCATTGATAGTTCCTGAGGAACCTTTATCATCCATGGAACCTTTTCATTGCATAAAAGGTTCTTTTGAGTGGAAAAAAGGTTCTTTAAATTATTCAAATGTTCTTTACAATTAAGAAAAACAAGGCTTTTTATACATCAAAAGTATTTCAAAGCTTTCTGGTTGTCAAAAATTAGAGGGACATCTTCATATTTAATGTGATGAACTAGAGTTAAAGTTCAGATACGTTTTTGAAGCCGTTTGACCTGTAGTAGCAGCATACTTGCTGATGGGCAAACAGAATAACTTAGTTATCAAAAGTAACTTTTTAGCGCTTTCCCTTGGAAACTCGCAGCAAACTGACAGCATAACGCCCTCTAATAGCATTAGGCGAGGTAACACAGCACTCAGCTCACGAGTGCTTTAGCTGAGCTAACGCGATGGGCGAGAATGAGCCGGTAGAGGTTCAGGAAGACCGAAGCCGCTGTTGACCTGGTTTGCTTCAGTAACCTCAGCGTTGCACTGCATATGCTTTCAGCTGTACTGCATCAGTGAGCCAGGACAACAGTAACACAACAGCAGGAGAAGAACTGTCAGACATAGTGCAATGAGGTGTGGTGTAGTGATGTGTGTATTTATTTTCCTCTCTTGCACTCCTGTCTCTTTCTCTATCTCTACATCAGACTCGGCCCATACCCTGCAGGTCGCCTCCAAATTATTATCTTACATTCACATGTGAAAGAAAATGAGATCCCTTTAATATCTCAAATGTTTTTCCAAGACAGTAATGAGATTAAATACAGAGTAAATGGAGCGGTTTAAGTCCCTTCTCTGATTTTTCTCTTAATAAGCCTAGTAATCTCACAAGTCAAATATGTCTTATCCATTTTTTTTTCTATAATAATAAAATGATCTGAGCTACCGTATAGTAATTAAAAGCTCTATACATTTACAGTATTGAATGTCATTTGTTTCTGTAAGTACATTTATTATTATTATTATTATTATTATTATTAAGAATGAATTATAATAGAATGATTTAAAAGAGAAAAATACAATAGAATTGTAAATAAATAAATAAATAAATAAATAAATAAATACATTTCCTGTTTTGACTTTATATTTCTCAATGTGACATTATATATCTCACTTTTGTAATTAATTTTTAATTAATTATCATAATGGTGACTTTATTTCCCACAAATTGTACTTTATAACTCCAAACAAACAAACAAACAAACAAAAAAATAAATTTCCTGTTTTGACTTTATATTTCCCAATGTGACATTATATATCTCACTTTTGTAATTAATTTTTAATTAATTTATCATAATGGTGACTTTATTTCCCACAAATTATACTTTATAACTCCAAACAAACAAACAAACAAAAAAATATATTATTATTATTATTATTATTATTATTAAGAATATAATATAATGATTTAAAAAAATAAAATAGAATTATAAACAAACAAACAAATAAATAAATAAATTAATTAATTAATTACCTGTTTTGACTTTATATTTCCCAATGTGAC
>JAUZSZ010000095.1:44486649-44496874 GCA_034780575.1 Labeobarbus marequensis | reverse complement strand
AAATGTTAGTATATCACTTGCTAATCATTTATGAAGGTTTTGTAAATGATTAGTTCATCATTAACTAACCACTTATAAATGACTTACAACTGAACGTTATTATAAAGTGTTACCCATAGTTCCATCCAGCAGTGTGCAGAACAGTGTTTGGAAAAGAATTAAATTATATGTGATTATGAATTACTGCACCATGTGCTGTGTTAAACAATTTGATAGTATGTGATGTCTAGATAAGATGGCTAAAAAACATGAAAACATGGATTGTGTAAATAAATATTTCTGTATTTGATATAAACTCACACGAAAGGCATCTAAATAAAACATACCTTATTGATTTACATACTGGAGTTTGAGCATGGGTACTTGGGCCACTGCTATTTGCTTCAGAAGTCACTATAGACTCAAAGCTGTACATGAAAACAAATGCAGTTTCAAACACCTGTATATGTATACATAAACTTTAACCTGAAAAAAAAAAGTATTATACAGAGAGCTGAACAAAGCAGATTACCTCTCTCCACAAAGGCTAGCATGGAATGTGATCTCATCGTCTGGGAATTCTTTGGTGCAAATTGGACAAACCACCTGAAATTTGAAAGAAAGTCGCTCCATGTTACAAGCAACTGAAACAAAGATTACTGGTGCAAAAGGCAATTAAAGTGATTTTAGTTATGGCCTTACCTTGCACTTGTTCTCCACAACCCATAACTCATCAGAGGACTGCAGATTTACAAAACAGTATTTGAAGTAAAGTATTCATAATATTTTTATTTTCATTTACATTAGACAAACAAACTTGCTCTCACCTCTTCACCAGACTCATCGGAGGTGAGTTTTCCCTTGCATGTCTTAATGTGTACTGCAAGCGTATGCAAAGGCATCATCTCATTACACTGGTAACATGTTGTCTTTGGCATTTTTGAAAAATGCTCTGAGTCAGGAGGCAGAGGAGAGGTGTCTAAAGTCTCCTGGAGTGGTACGATGTAAAAAGTGGCTTTGCCCCCTGCTGACGCAGCTCGCAGAGCTTTGACAGAATACCCCTCTGCTTCTGGTGGAATGACAGTCAGCTTTCGTCGACCACTGCCACCTTTATTTAGAGAAAGAGAGAGAGAAAAATGCCTTAAAATGATTTGTTTTGTTGAAGAAAAAAATACATTTTGTCCATCTGTCATCTCTAATGCTTGCAGCAAGTAATTAATACACCATAAGGGGTTACATGCACCAAAAATAAATAGAAGATTGGCATTTGATTAACAGTAAATATGACAATTCAACAAAACAATCATAGACTTACAGACCTGTTGCCTTATGCAAGAGCCATCCCCCACAAAGATCCTCCATTTTTGTAAATGTGTTAGCCAGGTGCTTTGAAATCTTGGTTAACGAGAAAGTAAAATTAAAATAAAGATACCCACAGAAAAATCCTTGACAGTGACAAGACTTAAGTATATTTTACAATAACTATCTTTCATTCAAGTCAAAAAGCTGGACTGGGATATGTACCTCTGTGTGGTCACCATCTTCTGGAAGAGACACTGTTTGTCTTCCCATACCCGCCTGGAGGAGTTCAAGCTCCTCAGTTGGCAACGGTGTGTGGGATGTATTTTTGGAAAGAAGATAAAAATTGAGAGCAGTTGTTTTGCTTTTCTTTACCAGTTGCTTGGTGGCAGTCAAACACCTCTTTTTACCACGACTGAAGTTTGATTTGAAATATCCTGGAAAAGATCTGTGGATTAAATTATAGCTTTATATTAGTTTATTATATATACAGTAAATATAACAATCAAGCTAATATTCTAAATAGCATATTTTTTTACAAGGCAATTGGCCTAGAAATCCAAGGTCATGTCTCAAGGTGAATCATAATGCCTATTTTGAATATACAGTAGACATCCAAGTAATTAAACCAACTGGACGTTACTAAATTGCATTTAACACGTAACAAGACTAAAAAAAAAAATCATTATATTTTGAGAATAAAGTCAAAATTACGAGAATTAAATCATAGCAATTAAAGTTGCAATATTTTGAGAGTACTAGTGCACAATGCACATTTCTTAATATTAAACCTAAAATGTGTTTTAATGCCAACATTAATAAGTATTGTATGATCTTTGAATAATATCGGTCTTTAAATGCAAGATACTTAAAGTGATACTTCAGGATATCTTTAGCTGGACTTCAGCACTACTTCTGCACAATTAAAGCACAAAATTAGTTGTTCCAATTTAGCAGACTTTATGTATACCGGTTTAGTGTACTAAATGTACAACTGCAGGGTATTTTATTAAGTACATACTATTTAAATGTGTTTGTAGTATACTTAGCATGACATAAATGTATTTTAAATACATGTTAGTATATTTATTTTTCACTAGGGTAATTAAATAAGTAAATACATTTAAATAAATAAATGTAAATATTTAATGTCTGAATTGTAAATTCATTAACAATTCATTAGATTATTCTTTTTTTTTAAAGGATACAACAAATCTATCAATATTTCTTGTTCTACTCCGCAAAAGCAAAAGCACAAAGTTAGATATGATGAAACTGCATACAGTGTAGTATTTTTAGTAACAGTTATCAGTATTGTGTAGGTTGTATTAGCAAGTATAAATGCAATTAACATTGCCATTCAAATGTTGAGTCTTCAGTCTGTAAATATACATGTTTGTCCAGCTTTTCCTGACAAAACAGCACACATTGCATGATTGAATAATGACTAGAGTTCTGTTTCAGGACATTTAAAGCTAAAACGCCTCCACTCCAGCAGCGTTCCCAAAGGTTTGACGCTCGTATTTCCGTTCAACATCCGTCTCGAGCCGGTTACACAGCACATAGGTGTGTGATGGTTTCTGCGGTCTGGATTGCTCCGATAGCCAATGATGACCAAAATGAGTGTTTATGATGTCATCGGCCATTCCGGTCGGCCCCTGATGATGTCATCGGCCGTCGTTTTATGATGTCAACATCCCTTCCAGACAGTTTTATAAGCAAACGCATTGATTATGAAACATGGCGCTCCGTCACAAGTGATGGCATGACTTCCACATCAGAAACAGCACATTACGAACATCTGCTTCGGTGCTGGGTTTCTCTGTACAGATGTGGAATGTTATTCCCACCTGAACACTCTCACAATATGAAAAAGCCCGTTTCCTCTGTTGGGTACTTGTGTTTCACAGGCCAGATCATTAATCACTGCATTCTCTAACGAGGAATATGCATCAAAATCACTGGCTTCGCTCTGGAGTCCATTAGAAAGTTTCCACGTGTCGTTCCAAAACCTAGTGAGCTTCCCACCTAGACAGCATTTTAAGGCATCATATGCTCTCCTGACCAAAGCTAACCAACTTTTGTGGATAAACAATCTCAATCTGATTAGTTCGGTGAAAAACATCATCCAGTATCCATCAACTAGCTGGTCAACTGTTGACTAGAAATATAATTGGTCATACTTAATATTAGTTGGTCTTATCTACTAATATTAGATACAGGACTGTGGATTTACTGTGGAACTGTTTTTGTTTTTTCTGGAAAACCCTACATTTGCTGCTAATGAGGTTTGTTTTAGGAGTGATTGTTGGTTTAGGGTTGTTATTATGAGGGTTATAGTGGTTAGGATTTGGGATAAAGTTTGAGTTACAGTTATATGTAACATTAACAGTGTAACTACAAGTGTCAATTAAATATACATACCTTAAATGTAATTATAATGTACCAAACATATGTAAATATTAAGTATATTGTATCTAATGATTTAATAGAGAAGGCCATCTAGCATAAACTTTGACCATATGATATATTCAACAATGCTGAAAATCTAATTAGAGAGCATTTTACTCAATATCTGTGCTGTTAGCCCTTGTAGCACTGAAAATCATTCATTATGCTATATATTATCACCAAATCTCTTTTGTCAGCTTGCTTTCTTGCGTTTAGCACAGGTTTTGTATTTCTTTTTGAAACCGATTGCCTCATTGCTCTGAGCTTATGCACCTCAGAGTCAATACTGAAAACATTATCCACAAATTATGTTTTGTTTTTTAACGTAAAAAAAAAAAAATAATAAAAAAATAAAACTGAGGTGCAAAAGCTAACTGAAAGCAAACAAGCTGATAAAAAGATTGAATTAAAGATTTTGGTAATAATACAGCATAATGGGAGATTTATAAGCCAAAAAAAAAAAAAAACAGATTGAAAAATCTGTTTTTAGGCATAAACCTCTGAAGACAAATCAATTTACCTTTGTGGTACGAAAAATAACCTTAATCCACATGTTGTACAATTTTGTTTCTAAACGTGTCTTGTTTTTTATTAAGATGTTTACTAAACAACATGGAAAACAGCATAAAGATATTAAGAAAACTCCATAATATAGGCCATCCAGTATGTTCAGATCATAAGTATTTCAGTCTTGGTGATCGTTAGATAGTTACTGATTATTTAGTCCATTATACCAACATTTAACTCAATGCCAATGTTTGACCAAATCAATAGAAGCAAATATTCAGATGGGTAAAGAGTGGTTAACTTTAACTCTTTCTCCTACAAACACGCAGTATTGCATTCCAAAAAGTAACTATAAATGTGTTAAGATGTTTAGATATTTGACTACAAAATAACATAAAAGTATTAAGAAAAGCATTACAACGAGCCTCATTGCTGGTTGAGTTTCTGGACACCTCCAGATAAATCTCTGCTTTCCCACAAACTCTCACCAGTGCAAGAATAAAACACAATAAAATGTACTTTAAACATTCAGCGATGTTCCAGTTTGGCCAGAAATGGAGTATTCCTCTAACTTGATTTTGCTGTAATTTGGCAAAGACAGTTTTGGATTGTGGAGCCAGCGCTTTTCTCTCTCTTTCTCTCGAGAGACATGAGCTGGCTTTTGGTGGCAGAACTTCAGTTTAGACTTTCTTGAGTTCGTTCCTCAACAGTGCAGTTGAAGTGTTTTAAAAGAGCCGTCTGAGCCAATCAGGCTGAGGCGTGACAGACTCGAGCCCTGTGTGCGCTCACTGGAGCAGGCAGAGAAAACATGAGCTCGCTTTCCTACAGAAACAGCTTCAGACCTCTGCAGAGCTCACCTTTCTGCTGTCCGGACGCGGGCAGCACATCTGGTTTTCTCCCTTGAATGAGTTATTGCGGTGGGGTTGCTGTTTTTGCTGAGGGTTTGTCGTTTCCAGATGTCTGGTAATCGTGAGTTCACTGAGAGGCTGTCAGTAACACATCGTCGCTTTATGAGGAAAAAACATCAAGGAACTATCACTCGGGAACAGAGTATATTTATAGCCAATCATTTGTGTCAAATTATGCAAAAAGTGTGAATACACTATTTAAATGAATACCCTTGTGAAAAAATATGTGCGATTTAGCATCTTTTTAAAAAGAGTACTTATTACAGATATACATGTCATATACCTTAAAAGAGTATACTTAAGTATTAACTGAATGCAATGTTTTCAGGCACTTTACTGCATGTTAAAGGCTATTATAGTTTAAAATGATTCTAAATACAATTAAAGCTGAACTTTAGAGTGTTTTTGACCTACTTGTAATTTCATAATTACTTCTATTGTATTTGAAATATGGTTAAAGTACTGCTGAATGTACCGATGAGCATTTATGAAACTTATTTGTCATGTATTTAAATATAATATATTCTTAAGTATGAATATCAATTAAAATGTTTAAATATTTAAATATATTAAAAATAAAGTTGCAAATTAGTACATGTAAAATCTGTTAAATGTAGTATTGAGTAACACACTACAGTTAAAATGAAAATCAAGTACTTTTGACTATGTTAGTCACACGTCAAAATAAGTGTACTTCTTTAAAACAAACAAAAGATTATTAAATCATAATGATTTAAAGTGTACTTAAGAGTAAAGCTTTTAATTTGACATTATTATAAAGGTCAGTTTTTAATAGTGTACTTAAGTGTGTTTATAATACACACACACACACACACAAACCTATATATATATATATACATACATACTAAGATTAGAAGTACACTACAAGTGCACATTCAATACAATTAAGGACACTTCTTTTTCACAAGGGTAAGAATGCAAAAATGACGGTGTGTGTTTATGTATATATATATATATATATATATATATATATAGTATTTCAATCTCAGTATTTTTTTCTAGATGCTTACTGCTCATTTCATCCATTAAATCAACATTTGACTTCATCTCAATGTCAGTGTGCAACCCAGTCAATCAAACAACATCAATAACCTCCCCATAACTGATGATTCACATAGATACAGAAATTCAGCTGTTTAACTTTATCAAAGAAACACGCAATGCTCTCTTTCAGTATCACATTGCCGAAGTCAGCGTATGATCCAGCACAGGTAGGTGCGCTGCATCACTTTAATGAAATTCACGCACCATTAGAGATGATAAGAATATGATGGTTGTGAATCTCTGCCGAGACTCCAGTTCATTTATCAGTCTTATTACTGCGTTCAGAGCATCATCCATGAGGAATCAGCTGAAATGCACATTAATGTGGCTCAATTCTGAGAAACATCATGACTTTCACCCGATCTCATCCTGATTTACCAGTGTTTCTGTCCACGCTGAATGTGAAGCACGACACAAACAGACCATATGCAATCTACAGTTACACTCTTAAAGATAAAGGCTCCAAAAGGGTGTTTTTGCAGTGATGCCATAGAAGAACACTTTTTGGTTCCTTAAAGAACCTTTCAGTGAACGGTTCCTAAACAAACCAATTTGAAGAACATTTTAAAAATCCAAGAAACCTTTTTCAACTATAAATAAGCTTTTCTGCATGTGAAAGGTTTCATGGATATTCCAGGTATTTCAGGAACCATTGATGCCAATGAAGAAGCTTTATTTTTAAGAATGTATGTGAAGCAGCATTCTGGACCAATGAGATTCACAACGGATGTGTTACTCAGCACAACAGCACAGACAAATAAATGGATTGATAAAATGAACTGTCGCTGAGAGAAGGTTTGTGAGAAGGTTTCTGAGAGAGAAGAAAATAAGGAGGGAAGGAAAGATGATTGACAGCTGGGTGCATTAGGGTATGGCTGAGCAGAGAAAAGGAGGAATGAGAGTCTGACAGCGACAGATTTGCTCATTAACCCCGTGAAAGACATTCAGAGAGAGAGACTGTTTCATTCCTCAATTCTCTCTGTTCTGAGCGTCTGAACACAAACCAGCGTTCCTACATCTGATCTGTGGATTATGAGCTTCTGACTGACTCTGAATATGAATGTATGAGCGGATGTTTCATTCGTTCATTTACATTTCCCCCAGCCGTGCGTTTCTCTCCGTCTGTGTCTCTGAGCTCACGGTGAGAGACAGACAGGCCTGAGCTCCACGAGAGTCTGCGCTCAATCAAGTGAAGAAGACCAGTTCATTGTCTGTCCGTCTCCAGCTCTTCATCCCTCTTCTTCTCTAAGTGACAGCTGCTCCGTCCGTCCGTCTGTCTGAGAGAGCGGGTCTGAGCCTCTGCCTTCTCTTATTTCTCTTGCTCTGTATGGAGCAAAGACACTTCTGATGAGTCTGATGTTCAAACTAAGAAAGCAGATCCAGATTTGTTGTTGTAGATGTCCAATCGTCCAATCAAATTCTACCCTAGTTCCCTAGCAGCCACACCCTGGCAACAACATTATGTAATATTACGTTATTCATATCTCTCGTTCTGGGTTTAACAGACTGTGTTTGTTTCACAGGATGGATGTGCAGAGCCGTGTAGTAACTGATTATATGTAACCTGGATTATGTGATCAGATTCCACAAATGAAGTCCTTGTAATTAAACTATATTACGTTTTTAAACTGCTTGTAATCCAAGTACAGTTACTTTTTTATTGATTTCATATTATTAACACAATAGCAATAAATTATTCATAATGTATTGATTGACTACATTCAGAAAGTCTTCCAGTTTTGTGAACGTTCACGCAGAGACCAGTCAGGCTGTAATTACTCAGAAAACACACAGCAGTTGAGCACTGGATTTACAAAATCACTTCAAAATCATGTTAAGAAGTGTTTTCTCAACATTTCGACATTGCATAAACTACTGATAAATACGTTAATTTTAACCTGTTTCACAATAGTGACCGTAAAAAGGTTTTCATTTATAAAGCTCTAAAAACCTTACTGACTGGTGTTTTAGTGCACTTCCTGCAAATATGGAAAGAATAAAGGGTCTCAATGAAATATGTGCAGTTTCACATGATTAGTGCAAATTGTCACATGACCAGAGCAGTTTACTTCCTGTTTACACCTTGAGAAGATGGCTGCATCAAAGCTCCAAAACAAAAGGCTAGTAAAGAATGTTAACACAAAGATATGACGGGTGTTTTTGTTTTTTTTTTAAACACATGACCTTTAGGGTGTCTAGTATTAATATGCATTCACATATTTAGTTATAAGTGTGGTCATAGAATGAGTAAACATGTTGAGTCACAATAGTGACAGGTAGGATAACAGGGAACTTGGGTATACAATATAAATCCAATTGCAGTTGCTAGTGAAAATAACTGTTGCAATGACAAAATATTGCACTAAATTCAAATGTTACAAATTTACAATGTTGTAATACTTGTAGCATTAATATTAAAATTATTTCATAAAGTAACAATTTTGAAATGCAGTGATGGTTGAATTGTCTCATCTCAGTGCTCCAATCAATATTGCATAAGGTTTTTATTTATGCACAGTAGTAACCCTAGAATGTGATCAAACAGTTTAAAATAGTTGGGCTAATATATATATAACAATTATGACTGCCGAAATATATTGTTTCCGTACAGACATTATCCCACCGGTCACAATTGTGACCGAACATAAAACACAATTTTACACACTTTTCCAAAAAAAAATTTAAAATTTGGGATTAAATGGGTTGAGATGCTACAAAATACAAACCAAGATGTAAACACATGCTGCGTCCCAGTTCGCATACTTATCCGTCCTAAATAGTATTCGAAAATAGAATTAGTATGTCCCAAATCATACTATGTTTAAAAAAAGTATGCCAGATTCCCAGATAGTCTACTACTTCCGGTTAGAATTCGAAGTGCCGATCGATGCACACTCTAACGGCTAACACTGCCCACAACACATTGCGCTGTGGACAGGATTCGATTAGAACTACAAACACGCATAAAAAGTGTTAAACTACAAACATGGCGTATATGCGCGATCGACGGACAGGTAGAGAAAGGGATTTGAGTGATAAAGTCTAACCTGATTAAAAAATAGTAATTTAATATCCACATATTTAATCTGCAGCAACCTTGAACTTCTATGATACATTTGGTCATTAACTTTGAAGTGCATCATTATGCAAACACGAGAGCAGAGTTCTCGGCATGAAAGACCCGCGATGTGCCTCTTCGTTTCTCTCCAATATGGTAGGAAATGAAATGTAGATTGACAGGGCAGTTTAAATAGGATGCACATAACTAAGAAACAGTGCGTCCGTTAAAGAAGCAGCTATGATGAAGTAGTATGTTCCTAAGCGTGCCTACTGTTCTGCTACATACTCAAAAGTATGTACTTTTCTTCACAAAAAAGTACATACTTTTAGGGCGTAGTATAAATAGGCTAATTGGGATGCAGCATGAACTTTTTTCTTCTTTTTTTTGCCCTCTTTGAAAAAGAATCATTATATAAACTGTTTTAAACACTCCCAATTTATGTAAGTTTATGAACAAGCAGCATTGTTAATGATAGCAAAGATACAGAAGACATATCCAAAATGATATGAGGGACCTTTGAGTCAAAAAGTACTTTGGTTATAGGTGTGGAATATATTACTGTATTTAGGGAGTACCATATTTTGGAGCTACAACCTCAAAGGGTGTTCAACTGAAGATATTTATTTATTTTTTGCAGTAAAACACATTAAGCATATAAATTAATGACCAAAAAAAGAGAACCTTTTAAAATTACATTTATTTGAAAAAATAGCTAACATACTCAAATATTCCCAAGTTACACAAAGACTCAGTACAAACGTAAGCTTAGGTATGTATTGCTGCCCTAGAACAAAAGTCTGACTTTTAAAACGGTGGGAAATAAACTGGCATGGTATGTTTCACAACAGCAGAAACTGTTTACAAAATATTTGAGTACTTCAAGCTGCTCACCTTTCATCCCTCATCCTAAATCATTAACAACCATCATATTTTTCCCATTTCTTGACTCCAGTAA
>JAUZSZ010000095.1:44367401-44378261 GCA_034780575.1 Labeobarbus marequensis | reverse complement strand
AAGTGTTAGACTGCACTTCATCTCATGCATTCATACATATTTAACTCTTTAAAATAAATGCCTCCAGTGGGACATTGTGTTAATGCATTATTAATTGTGTCTTAAGTGTCTCAGTGTGTTATTTTTGTACTATTTGTGTGCTATTACAGTATTATTAGTATTAATTTTAGTTCAAGGTTCAGTGATGTATTTATGTGCTTTTGTCATTTCTGTTTAGCTTTTATTTATTTTCTATTTCAGTTTTGGTTTTAGTCATTTTAATAGTTTAAATATTTCAGTTAGGTTTCATTTATTTATTTATCTAATATTTACATTTTATGTATATATTGTTTATTTTTATTTCAATTGCAACATTTTGAATTGATCTTCAGTTTTTATTTTAATTTTAGTATAGGTTTTAGTAATCTTATGTAGTTTTGTCATTTTTATTAGTTTAGGAGTTTGTTTTAAACATTTCTACATAGCTTTAATTTATTTTATTCCAGTTTTAGTAATTTTAATACTTCAGCTTATTTTATTCAGTTAGCTGTCAAGGCAACATATATAGCTTTCATTTGTTCATCTTTATTTAAATTTTAGTAATTGTCCTACTTTAACTTCAACTCCTTTTACTTCAGTTAGTGACCAAGGCAATATTTCAAATTTGCATTATTTTATTTATTTTTTTTATTTGATTTATATTTTACATTATCAGTTTTCTTTTTAGTTTTATTCATCTTCTTATGTGCTTGTGTATTTATTTATTTCATTGTATTTTATTTCAGTTTAAATCATTGTAGTACTTCAGTTTTCAGTAGGGCTTCTTAAGTTAAGTTTTTCATCTATATTTTGTTTAGAAAAAGATAATTGCAATAGTTTTCCTTAACAATAAGAACTTTCCAGGCCCATTGTATACTGTAGCTGTCCTTCCCAAAACAGCGGCGCTTCTCTCTCGTTAGCCACAAACGCTCCCTGACGCGGCGGTCTAATCTCAGAGGAGGACGCACTCATTAAATACAGCTAATTGAGTCTCTGCGGACCGGGCTAACGCTCCGGCGTGATTAGTTACTGTTTACCCGCTGAAGTTATCAGGGTTTGTTTAACAGACAATGAGCGAAGCCAGAGGAGGCCGATTCGCTGCAGCTGGAAATTAAAAGGCCGCGCGGCGTAATTGATTCTTTCGCTTATCTGTGAGAAACGCTGCGAGCGAGATACCAGGCATTCTTCTGCCGGCCGCGGCGTTCTTCACCGAGCTCAAAAACACACAGAGCCACGGCCAGTTAATGGCTTTGGGTTGGGAATCGATCAGCGTCACAGAGCGACTGATGCACGTATTAGATGCAGCTTTGCCTCGCTCTCATTCCTTTAGTGTCGTCGGCAGATGTTTTTGCCTGGATGAGGTTATTCGCTGTGGAAAATCCCCTCGGCCATAATAAGATATATTTGTTGGACGTTTTGAGCGAGCAAATCTCCTTAGAGCCGCTGTCACAGGTCAGCTGGTGTAAAGACGCATTGTGCTGCGGTCATCCCTCCCGCCTCAAAAGCGCAGATTACCAACAGAGACAAATAGCAGGAAACCCTTCAAGTATGACTGCCATCCCAGCCGTATTTTCCGCTTCCTTTGGCGCTTTTGTGCTGAGCGGTGGGCCAAAGCGGGTTAGGGTGGGCTTGTGTTTGCTTCACTTCGCTCAAGATAAGTTTGTGCTGGTGTTTTCAGCCACAAAAGGCCAGAGGAACGTTTTCTCTGCTGGACTGTGACGGCAGTCAATGTTGTTGGGTTCGTCCTGGATTGCGGCTGAACCCCAGAGACGTGCTTATGTTGTATTGATCCGGGACTTGAGAGACAGAAGGTCCGTCACGAGAAAACTCTACCGCTGTTCTTCTGTTGCTGATGTGTCTGTGTGTGTGTAATTAGTCCCCCATGTTAATTAATACAGAGAGTGTTTTGTACTCTGGAACAGTGAGTCGCAACCGTGACAAAAGGACCAAATTGAGTACAGAGCTGAGAATCAAAAACCACTCCATTTTCAGGAATAGAGGAACAATATTTGTTTAAATTAGGCAATAATACACTAAATATACTCTCTAGGGTGTCTATCTGTACTGTTTAGTGCAAAATACCTTCTTTATTCTCTACTATAATATCTATACTGCTACTATGATATGATACTATTATATTACGTTATAATCAATTTTTGCATGCACTTGCACAATATATATTTTTATTCACATTTAATTGCATGTACCGATGCATATGAAAAAAAAAATCTTTCTTTAAAAAAAGCTTAAAAGCTGATAAAATGCATTTAAATTCAAGTATTAGAATTATTAAAATTAAACTGAAATAAAAATAAATTGTAACTAAGTAGTATTAAATGACAAAAGCACACAAATTGTTCTGATCTTCCTCGAAGCTGCTGAAGAACCGGGCCGACGCTCGATTATAGTTCAGTGCACATTATAGAGAATCTTTTTTATCATGGATTCATCACAGCAAGAGAACAGAAGAGACGAGACGTCTGATAGCTGTCAGAAATACAGCTCTTAAAACTCAAGTCAGTAGATTGGGTGTGCGTTTGCATTTCCACCCCCTCTCCGGCTCTCCGCTCTCATTTACGCCCCCTGATGTATTTGCTTGTTTTCTTTGGCATGGTTCAGCATGGGCTGTTAATTACGCTTTTGTTCCATCTCAAACAGAATCACTCCAGCAAATGTAAGAGCTCTCCATTAACACTTCCTCTGACGTGGTCGAGTTCGACTCCTCTTCGTTTGCTGTTATTTTCCTCTTCTTCATGTGACACTTGTTCTGTGATAATAAAGGTTATCTTTACATTTGGCCACGTGGTAAATGACAGGCAGCTAATCCGGCCACCGGCACGTTTATCAGTGCGTTCCAGCTGCTGTATAATCTTGTGAGCGCTTTCGATGAGATGGAGGGAAAAAGCTGCAGTGTTTCCATCAGTCATGTCTCTCGTAAGTCAGAAATTTGACCTGTACAGGAATGCCAACCTCCGGCAATGAGAGCGCCGCTCGCGGGAAACCAGAGCAGGTGTTCACCAGTGTCTCTGTCTGGACATGGAGAACACTGCTGCACGTTTGCCTGGATGTTACAGGATCTCCATATAAAAAAAAAAGATGTCAGATTCATGCTGAAAGCTCTAAATTCATATCTGGCATTCCCACATCCTTATGAAGGCCATATTAAGAGAGCAGTTCACTCGAGAACTAAAATCTTCATCATTTACTCTAACTCATGTTGTTCCAAACACATAAGACTTATATTCTCTCATCATTTTTTGTCCATCCATTGAAACTCTATTTTATCAACAAAAAATGATATGGTAAACAATCAAAATATGAGTATTCTGAAAAGTATTTTTATGACAAACAGAAATTCATAAAACTCTATGCATTTATTCACATATAAACACTGATTATACAGTTTTTGTTTATCATGTTTGATGATATTTCTGTTGCAAAGAAGAACACAATTCATATAGGTTTGTAAACACTGAGGTACCTCAGGGTTCGGTGTATGGCCCTCTCCTCTTCTCAATATACACAACAACTTAAGTATATTCTTTTAAAGTATATTATTCTGTAATACATACTCATTTTAAAGGCACGCTAAAGTGTACTTTATTTATTTACAGAAATTTCTACCTCACTTTAATTATAAACTGGCTACTCCTTCTAATTAGAAATTGAAACAAATGGTGACCTGACATGGCACATAATGTTGTCTGGGTATTTTAATAAACAAAGAAACAAAAAAATAAACAACCTCTAACACAAATAGCTGTTTTTACAGAGCAGACCTGGGAGCAGTTACGAACCACTGTGGTAAACCATTCATCTATGGAATTCTCTCCACTCTAGTTATGATATAAAATATGATCGTCCATGTGTTTTTATAGTGTCAGTCCTCCACATATTCTCTTGGCTGTCGATATAGTAGATGTGTCTGCGGAAGTGCTCCTCATGGACTCTCTGATTGTGTGGAATCCCTTGAGTGTAAACACTTATTGATCATCTGGACCTGATAAAGTCCATCGATTTCTCACTCATCAGCTCTGAATGACGGCAGAGAGATCTGAGCGCTTAGAAAACACACGCACTAAACCATCATCAAAACCAGCATCATTAACCCTATAAAGCTACTGTATCATATTTGATACACAAAAAAGGCCTTAAAATTAAAATGTTGCTATTAAACTTGTTTTGCACACAAACTGCTAAATGCCTTCTGTCATCTTCTGTTATTCTGTCTTTTAGTATAATTATCCAAATATCCACTTCAGCTGGTACTTCACATGTCTTTTTGCAGTCAAAATTTTTATCACGTAAACGTCAAAATAACTTTAGTAATATTTCCAGATGAACACTTACTGGACTGAAGCAGCTTGGCTTTATTCTCCAGCAATCATTTTTAGAAAAATCATTGTCTCAAATCTGATCATCAGGATCTTTTGAAGAACATTTGTTTCCAGAAGCTTTACTTTCACTGTTCCTCAGCAGAGGAATGATCTTCACAAGCCTCCAAAACATCTCACATCTTCTGAGGAGTTGCATTGAATTATGTCTGGATCATTTCAATCTCATCTTGCTAAGACATATTATAGGAGAAATAGAGTGACCAATGATATTTATATCATTTTATGTCAGTATCTGCTATACTGTTATAAAGATCTTATTTATTTACATTACAAGCAGCAGAATTTCAGCACTGAAATATCAGCATCTGCACCAAATTGCATTTTTTGTTCAGTCTGAGTCTCTGAATAAAACCGAGCTGTTTTTCCTCTGTATTCTCACTATATCACTAAAATGTTCCAGACTCTTCTTTATGCATCAGTCTGTAGAAGATTAACATGAGCGTTCAGCACTGATTCCGTGAGAGCGTGAATTCCTGACGTCTCTGTCTTGGAAGCTCAGGCCGTGTTTCAGATCTTTGGCTCGCTGCATTCCTGAGATGAATGAGACGACCTTTGACCTGCAGCGGGATCAGAATGCACACTTGCCGCAGCAGCTGTAGCTGATCTGCTCCTGAAATACCACACATGTGCTTCCCCCTCTGATGAAACACAGAATCAGTGTTCCTCATAGATGCACGGCTCTACTCAGAGCAGAGCATCATAATGAGAGAAGAGGAAATGTTTGAACATCCCAGAAACGACACACTTCAGATTCAAAGAAACAAACCCACTGCATTTCTGCACCTGTGCTCTGTGGCGTCACATCAAGAGGAATTGTGGGTAATAACGGCAGGAAGCCGGGCAGCATGGATCCGCCCACTCAAGAGTCAGGTCTGGATGGTCCACCCCCTCGCGCTGTCTGAGAGGTTGACGTGTGTGTCAGGAGCGTGACACACGTCTGTAAGTGTGTGTGGGTGTGTGTGTGGAGGAGGACGAGCAAGACTTTCATCCGGGGCCAGGTGTGTGTGTGTGTGTGTGATAGAGAATCTGGGAATTTTAGCATTTCCAGGCCTGGAATATTCTATATTTGAATATATATATATACATATATACATATGTATGTGTGTGTGTTTCCCCTAGGTTTACGGCTTTTCTTTGGGGGGGGAGTGGGGATTTTTTCCATTTAAATTTAGGGCCCTATGACATGTTTTATTTTTTCCACCCTTATTTTTGATTGTTACTAAATTCTGTGTTTTAGCATGTCTAATTATTTGAAAGCATAAAAAACAAGTTTCATTTATTCTTACTATAGCCTTATGATTTTTTTCCTCAGAAATTCTGTGTTGTGAATTTAAATTTATAAGGCATAAAACAGTCCTTTAATTTATCTTTTAATTAATGAAAATTAAACAAATTTCATTTTTTGCCAAAATAAAGGGGATTTAATAGTACAATTAAAACACTGAAGAAATATTGATTATTGATTATGATTATTCCTTAAAAATAAGGTTTTAATAATTTTATTAGTAGTAGCCTATTACGTACATTCTACTGAACGATAGTAATATTTCTGTTGCAATGCCTTCAAGTTAAATCAAACTTTTATTTTGACGGGTTGCTATGAATACCTTTACATTCTGGTGTGATATGAGGATAGTTTTACTGAAATGAAATGGTCAGATGCTCATAAAGTGACTCTCAGAGCAGTTCTGGAGATGTTGTTCATGTATTTCTGTCCTAATTAGTGATACGACAGACGCTAATATCACCGCAAGCATCACGCGTGCTTCAGTACGAGTAGTAAACAAAACTACGTGTCTGTGCCATTCATTAACACAGAGACACGCAGAATTAATATTTAAATAGTAATTTTGCAGCTTAATATTTACAAATACTAGTGGAAGTGTGGTCATTTGTGTGTGCACGCAAGTTTGTGTGTGTGTGTGTGTGTGTCATTATTTTTATTTATTTTTATTTTGTAATATTTGTTCATATTTAGCTTTATTTTTATGTTAGTTTTAGTAATTATATTACTTCAAATGATTTATTTCAGGCTTTTTCTGTTTGTTTGTTTGTTTGTTTGTTTACATTCTTCCTGTAAATATTTATATTTCATGAAATTATTTTTACTTCTTTTAGTTTTACTAAACAATAACAACACTGTGTCTATAAAATCATTTTTAGAAAGCCATATCCTACTTTAGTGTTTTATACGGTGGCTTTGTCTTCATAAAAACAGCCAATAGCAGACTGTTGATTGTGTCTGAGAACACACGTTATAATGTATGTGAATATATGTCAGTATTTCAGAGATCAGACGTACGTCAAACGCAGAGCGAACAATCTGCCATCCTGCAGGATGAGGATCAGTCCTGCGTAATCTGCTCTCTGTTTCACACAATTCCTTTCTTTCTCCAGAAGAGGCTTTCCCAGTAATTCTCCATGAACACAAAGTTAATTTGTGGGAACGAGTGAGGACTGAAGCGGATTTTAAACGCGGACGCATCGAGGTCACCAGCGCTATGAAATCACGTCCGGCTCCTCATTACGGCTGACGACGCGGGAGATTCCCCCGAGCAAACGCCAGAAAAAAGACAGCAAAAGCGTGTCTTCTCTGCGTCCTCTGGCTGCAGACAGACGTCGCTCACGCTTTCATTTCCTCTGAGCTTTTATAATTAATTTTGTTTAAGGGCTGCAGATCGTTGGATGTTCTGCTGACTAAACCCGTTTGTCATTTGTGGGTTTATTTTGCGAAACCTCCTTCACACCCCAGCGGCTCCCCATCACTCATTAAATCACACTCAGTGTGTGTGGGTGTGTGGGTGTGTGTGTGTGTGTGCAGCTGCACTTACGCAATTCATTGTTAAACACAGGTAACAGGTGATGTGTTTTAGATTAAATGAGCTCTTTGTCACAGTTATCCATCTAACTCACCCCATGGGCTCAGGTTTGTCTGGTTAACGTGATCTCATTAGCCTCCGCTAGTAGACACTCCTAACTACAACTAGGTCAAATAAAATAACTCTCAGCTTTTCTGAATTTCTGACCGATTGATTTCAATTGTTTTAACGTTTAACTAAAACATAACTACAACAAGTAACATTCTCTTTATGATCCATCTGGTTAAAGAAAGTTATGTTCCGAGTGCAGCACACATGAACGTCAAAATAATGACTTTGAAGAATCATACAAAAATCAACTATCAGACATACAGCAGCAGTTCTGCAAAGCTTTCTGCTTTTCCATAGTTTTTCAGTGTAAACATGCATCTGACAGACATGTTTGCATGAAACACCATTCTAAACATGTGCCGCTCAAGTTAAAAGGAGCTCAACTGGCATCTCGTAACCTTATGTTTTTCCCATTCCGCTGTTGCGTCTAATGTTTTTTTTTTATTTACTCTGTGTGCACAGCCGCTCAGGACTAGCGATATGTTCTATGTTCTTGTGCTTCTTCACAGAGCGAGTCACACTCAAGCACTTCATCAGCTACGCCGTCATTCACTCACATTAACTGTTAGCACTGGCAGATCGTCAACATGTCTAATCATAACATTTCCTAATATTAAAAAAATAAATAAAAAAAGAAATAATAATAATAATAATAATAATATCATGTCAAAACATGCCATTTCAATTTATCAATAAAACAAACATTTCACCCAGCCCTAACTACAACATCATGCAGTTTTTTCTCCACTGACGCCATGCATTCTGGGTACTTTACATGTGCACGTTTCCCTGTGACGTATTCCACATTTCTACAGGTGCTCTTCGTGGTGTGCCACCCCGTGACACTGCATTCGGCCGTAATTACACAGTGGAGTGTGGAGCTTCTCCTCTCGAGAGTGTCATTAGTTGAATTAAGGGCGACCCGGAGGAGGCCGATTCATCTAGCAGAAAATGACTCCGATATGCAGAGCATCAAAGCTGTCAGATAAGAGCCCTTCACTCCCGCAAACTCCCCCGCAAAACCATTAACACCTCCTCAACTCCAGCCAGTGCTCAAAAATACCAGCACAACACAAACACATCCACAGTTCCAGTCCCAAACTTCCCCGACAGAGCGAACGCACATCTTTGGAAAAACACAAACCCATCAAATAGAAACTTCCAATCTTTTTTTTTTTATATATTAATTTGTTAAGACATATTTTTTGCCATCATTTTGATAGGACAGTAAATATTAACAAGAAGAGTAAGATGGGGATTGTAAAAAGGTCCACAAGCCGGGATTCAAACTCGGGACACCCATAATGCAACAGTACTGAAAATGATTTTTTTTTTTTTAAATTTTACACACAAATCTGTTATATTCAAGCTTCATCTTGAATATTAGAAATTATAATACCCTCTAGGACAGTGATTCCAAACCCTTTTCCTGCTGAACAATTAATCAAAATAAAACCCAAATCAATTGGCCTAAAACCGATATGTCTGAGCAAGATAAGCAAATCGGAAAGGCTGATTTAATTAAATACATATATGCACTGTGTGAACAGAGTGAAAACTGTTTTCAACTTGTGATGAGAAGTGCTTATAAGTGCATGCATATAAATGAACTATATTTCATTTTTAAATTTTAAATAGAAAAATAGTATTTAAGAAAAATACAACACTAACTATTATTTTTATTTTTTTCCCCAAGGTGGTCTTGGAGTCTCTACTAATCAGCTAAATCTGGTGTGTGGTGTTGACGTTCCTCCAAGATCGATCAGGGTTTGAAAGCACTACTGTAAGGAATGAGATGTTCTTTGCCATGTGGTGACAGACTGTCCTCGACTTCACAGCTTCACAGTATAGCAACACCTAGATGCCTGTTTAGAGCAGTGTGTCCATCTTGTCACATATTTGATGGCCAGAACATTTAAGAGAAGAAAACCTGAAGAAAGAAATCAGAATGAACTCAAAACGATTGGAGAGCTCTAGAAACAAATTCACCCACAACAACAAGCAGCAGTTCAGGCTTCCCTGAGAAGAAAAGGAATGGGAAAAGTACAACAGCCATCTGAAGGGATCGATATCCCCATCCACTCAGACCAACACGTGATCTATCAGCGTTTACGCCTCTCCACGGAGTCCTGCGCTTCTACTCACATCCGTCTCAGTGGATGCTGTGCTCCAAACTCATACTGTACAATCACCCATCTTCTCCTCTCCATTAATTACACATGAGGAAAGATCAATAACGTCTAACGGCTCCGTCTTTAATTATGAGAATAAATAACTCGTCATTATCTGTTGTACCATTTCTGTGATGAATAGCATCGGTGCTAATTTGAAGCAGAAGGAGGGGGTCATGCAGAGAAACTTTGCTCGAACAAAGCCGCGCCGACTTTATGTGCTGTCTCAGGTCCTTTCTACATTTCTATTTTCCAGCTCAAAGAAAGGTTCACCTGGGTTGCGAGATAAGTCAGCATGTTTCCAGTGATGAAAGGCCCTTCGGAAACGCCTGAAAGTGGCGGCGGGCCACTGGGGTCTCGGCTCCTGCGAGGCAGAGGGGTAAACCAAAGCACATTGTGCTCCGCTAGGTTTTCTCGGGTCCTTTCACCCTCAACGCAGCTGTCATAACACCAAACAACAGGCACAGCAATTTCCACGGCCGTCCCTCCGCGAACGCACCTCGCTGGCACGGGCGCTGAGGCAGCGATTCGTCTGGACGGCCGTCAATGCCTTTGTTTCTCTGTCAGGATTTTAAACTGCACCTCGGCGGACTTCCTGCGCGACTGTGTGCCGAAGATTGCGCCTTTCGTTCAAAGCGAAAGTCGAGGGACGGTCAGATTGGAGTCCATTGATGCACTTTCGAGCGCGTTCAGAAGAAAGGTGCTGGCGTTCCGGCTCTGGCACGGATATTTCCGGATTACCATAAAACAAGTTTTGTCTGGACGCCTCAACCGCAGGCAGAGAATGGAGCGCTTCCTGTTCGTGGCATCTGTCATGATCGCGCCGGCTTTTCACTGGATTTGCCAGAGTTCCTCGATCTCTGCTGTGGTAATCACTCCGCTTTGGATCGGCACAGACACAGATCCGAATGGAAGAGCAGCTATTGGACATTTCTGTGACACAACAGAGCAGAACGATGCTCATCTGTCCTCAATGCAGAAGATGAGGCTATAAGAGCTCTTCTCAACTAAATGAAGACACAGGAAGTGTTTTTAACATCATAGCTTTAACTCTAAACACCCAAATTCCAACTAATAATGGGCACACTCGCGAATAGAATGCAAAACTGGGAAGATGTTGATCATCAACCTCAGGAGGAAAAATTAAATATCATATGAGTGGTTTTATTTGCTTGCATCCTCTGCATTCCCCCACTTGGGCAATGAACACAGTTTTAAAATCTGATTTGTCTGATTTTTTTTTACAACTAGTATGTTTTTTTTTTTTTTTTATTGAAAATATATCTAAATAAACTAAGTATGGTACTACAATGAGCAGGAACATATAAAGAACATATAAAGCTG
>JAUZSZ010000095.1:44356545-44367301 GCA_034780575.1 Labeobarbus marequensis | reverse complement strand
AAATGACAGGCGGCTAATCCGGCCACCGGCGCGTTTATCAGTGCGTTCCAGCTGCCGTATAATCTTGGGAGCGCTTTCGCTGAGATGGAGGGAAAAAGCTGCAGTGTTTCCATCAATCATGTCTCTCGTAAGTCAGAAATTTGACCTGTACAGGAATGCCAAGCTCCGACAATGCGAGCGCCGCATGCAGGAAACCAGAGCAGATGTTCACCAGTGTCTCTGTCTGGACATGGCGAACACTGCTGTGCGTTTGCTTGGACGTTACAAGATCTCCATATGAAAAAGAAAAAAATGATGTCAGATTCATGCTGAAAGCTCTAAATTCATATCTGGCATTCCCACATCCTTACGAAGGCCATATTAAGAGAGCAGTTCACTCGAGAACTAAAATTTTCATAATTTACTCTAACTCATGTTGTTCAAAACACATAAGAATTATATTCTCTCATCATTTTTTTGTCCATCCATTGAAAGTCTATTTTATCAACAAAAAAAGATATGGTAAACATAATCAAAATATGAGTAGTCTGAAAAGTATTTTTATGAAAAACAGAAATACTCTACACTTTTATTCACATATAAACATTGATTATACAGTTTTTGTTTATCATGTTTGATGATATTTCTGTTGCAAAGATGAACAAAATTCATATAGGTTTATAAACACTGAGGTACCTCAGGGTTCGGTGTATGGCCCTCTCCTCTTCTCAATTTATACAACAACTTAAGTATATTCTTTTAAAGTATATTATTCTGTAATGCATACTCATTTTAAAGGCACGCTAAAGTGTACTTTGTTTATCTATAGAAATTGCTACCTCACTTTAAATATAAACTCGCTACTCCTTCTAATAAGAAACTGAAACAAATGGTGACCTGACATGGTACATAATGTTGTCTGGGTATTTTAATAAACAAAGAATCAAAAAAAAAAAAAAAAAAATCTGGACACAACCTCTAACAAAAACAGCTGTTTTTACAGCGCAGACCTGAGAGCAGTTACGAACCGCTGTGGTAAACCATTCAGATATGGAATTCTCTCCACTATAGTTATGATATAAAACACGAACATGTTTTTATCACCGAGCGCATTCCTACAGTGTCAGTTCTCCACAGATTCTCTTGGCTGTCGATACAGTAGATGTGTCTGCGGAAGTGCTCCTCATGGACTCTCTGATTGTGTGGAAGCCCTTGAGTGTAAATGCTTATTGATCGTCTGGACCGCCAAACTGATAAAGTCTATCGATCACTCGCTCATCAGCTCTGAATGACGGCAGAGAGACCTGAGCGCTTAGAAAACACACGCACTAAACCATCATCAAAAACAGCATCATTAACCCTATAAAGCTACTGTATCATATTTGATGCACAAAAACGCCTCTAATCAAAACTTTGCTGTTAAACCTGATTTGCACACAAACTGCTACATGCCTTCTGTCTCTTAGTATAATTATACAAATGCCCACTTCAGCTTGTGCTTCACGTGTTTTTTGCTGTTAAATCTTTAATGATTTTTATAAAGTAAATGCAAGATTAAAACTGATATTGTGATATGGTTAGTAATATTTCCAGATGAACACTTACTGGACTGAAGCAACTCGGCTTTACTTGATTCTCCATGAATCATATTTTGGAAAAATAGTGCGTCTCAAACCTGAACGTTTGTTTCCAGAAGCTTTACTTTCACTGTTCCTCAGTAGAGGAATGATCTTCCCAAGCCTCCAAAACATCTCACATCTTCTGAGGAGCGTTTATTCCTTCATCTCTCAATCATCAATGGATTGCATTGCATTATATGTTTAGATCATTTCAATCTCATCTTACTAAGACATATTATTGGACATATAGAGTGACCATTGATATTTAGATCATTTTATGCCAGTATCTGCTGCACTGATATAAAGACCTCATTGATTTACATTACAACCATCAGAATTTGATCATATAAATATCAGAATCTGCACCAAATTGCATATTTTTGTTCAGTATGATTCTCTGAATAAAACTGAACTGCTGTTCCTCAGTATTCTCACTATAATCAGACTATATCTCAGACTAAAATGTTCCAGACTCTTCTTAAAGCGTCAGGCTGTAGAGGGTTAATGCGAGCGTTCCACACTGATTCCCGTGAGAAAGTGAATTCCTGACGTCTCTGTCTTGGAATCTCGGGCCGTGTTTCAAATCTCTGGCCCGCTGCATTCCTCAGATGAATGAGATGACCTTTGACCTGCAGCGGGATCAGAATGCACACTTGCTGCAGCAGCTGTAGCTGATCTGCTCCTGAAATACCACACATGTGCTTCCCCTCTGATGAAACACACTAGATACACAGCTCTACTCAGAGCAGCACATCATACTGAGAGTGTTTCTGCACGTGTGCCCTGTGGCGTCACATCCAGAGGAATCATGGGTAATAACGGCAGGAAGTCGGGCAGTGTGGCTCCGCCCACTCAAGAGTCAGGTCTGGATGGTCCGCTGAGAGGTTGACGCGTGTGTGTCGGGAGCGTGACACACGTCTGTAAGTGTGTGTGGGTGTGTGTGAGGAGGAGGACGAGCAACACTTTCATCCTCTGCCAAATGAGTGTGTGTGTGTGTGTGAGAATCTGGGAATTTTAACACTTCCAGGCCTAACCTTTTTCATTTTCTGTTTTCATTTTAACTTTAGTTTTAGTATTTTTATGTGCTTTGTCATTATTTTATTTTATTTTGTACTATTTAGCTTTATTTTTATTTTAGTTTTAGTAATTTTAGTACTTCAAGGGCTGCCCTTTGGCATTAAAATAGTAATGTCAGGATTTACTAAAGACACACAGTGACAAATTAGCGCTGAAAAGGCGTGGACACAGTTATTTTTGCATGTGAACTTATTGAATATGCATTTGCATGAGTTTCCGTTTCAGATGAAAAATTTATGGGAGGAGAGTATTCAAATGAATCACGCAACGAGATTTACTAATGTTTGCGCTCAACAAATTACTGGTATTTGTACCTTTATTTAACGCCCCAAAAAAGCATGTCTTAAACTATTTTGCTCTTGAAATGGCTGCAGTTATTGTTGCTAGAGGAGGCACCGCAGAGAACAGAGAGCACATGCTAGAAGGAGAGGATTTTTCCACACATATTAATTTATTTGGAATGTCAGAAGAACACATTATCCGAACATATAGTTTGCCAAGCCATGTTATTTTTAATTTGCTTCAGGAAATAAAAGACATCTTGGAATCCTCAACTAGGAGTCACGCAATATCCTATCAAAACTTCTTGCAACTCTTCATTTTTGGCCTCTGGTTCTTTTCAGTGTACTGTGGTTTCTTTATTTCTTTATACTTTATTTGCAACTACGCTAATTTGCGCTGTGCTTGGTATATTGCCTTGGCTGATATGTAACTGAGATATTGCGTCTGCACGGTTGTTAGTAAATCATCTGCAGAAATTTCCATGTCCATTGGCTCTCGTGCTATTTTGCCTTGTTTAGTAAAACTGGCACCAAATGATTTATTTCAGTTTTTTGTTTGTTTGTTTACAATCTTAATGCAATATTTATATTTTATGAAATTATTTTTTAATAATTATTCTAAACAATAACAGCACTGTTTCTATAAAATCATTTTTAGAAACCTATATCCTACTTTTAAGTTTTATACAGTGGCTTTCTTCATAAAAACAGCCAATAGCAGGCTGTTGATTGTTTCGCAGAACACACATTATAATTTATGTGAATATATGTCAGTATTTCAGACATCAGACGTATGTCAAACGCAGAGCAGAGAACAATCTGCCATCCTCCAGGATGAGGATCAGTCCAGCGTAATCTCCTCTCTGTTTCACACAATTCCTTTCTTTCTCCAGAAGAGGCTTTTCCAGTAATTCTCCATGAACACAAAGTTAATTTTTGTGAGCGCGGACGCGTCGAGGTCACCAGCGCTATGAAATCACGTCCGGCTCCTCATTACGGCTGACGGCGCGGGAGATTCCCTGAGCGAACACCAGACAAAAGACAACAAAAGCACGTCTTTCTCGCCGTCCTCTGGCTACAGACAGACGTCGCTCGCGCTTTCATTTCCTCTGAGCTTTTATAATTAATTTCATTTAAGGGCTGCAGATCGTTGGATGTTCTGCTGACTAAACCCGTTTGTCATTTGTGGGTTTATTTTGCAAAACCTCCTTCACACCCCAGCGGCTCCCCATCGCTCATTAAAACACACTCTGTGTGTGCGTGTGTGTGTGTGTCGTGCTGGTGTGCAACTCATTGTTAAACACAGGTAACAGGTGACATGTTTTAGATTAAATGAGCTCTTTCTTTGTCACAGTCATCCATCTAACTCACCCACGGGCTCCGGTTTGTCTGGTTAGCATGATCCCATTAGCCTCTGCTGGTAGACGCTCTAACTACAACTAGGGCAAAAAATTAACTCTCCATTTTCAACTTTTGACCAATTCAAGATTTTGAATTTTGATTTTTTTTAGCATTTAACTAAAAATGCAATTACAACAAGTAACATTCTCTTTATGATCCATCTGTGTTAAAGAAATTTACACATGAAACTCAATGTCAAAAATGTAAATGTCAAACTAATGACTTTGCAGAATCATACAAACATCAGCTATCAGTCATACAGCAGTAGTTCTGCACAGCTTTCTGCTTTTCTATTGTTTTTCTGTGTAAGCGTGCATCTGACAGGCATGTTTGCTTGAAACGCTGTTCTAAAAATGTGGCACTCAAGTTAAAAGAAGCTCAACTGGTATCTCGTAACCTTGCGTTTTCTCCCCGCTCCACTGCCACATCCTGTGTTTTTTTTTTGTTTTTTTTAATGCTGCTCAGTACTCAAGCACTTCATCAACTGTTAGCACTGGTAGATTCTCAACATGTCTAATTGTAACATTTCCTAATATTTTTATTCAAAACCGTGATTTAAAAAACCTACGAAAAAATAAAACTGTGGCAAAACGTGCCATTTGAATTTATCGCTAAAATGAAAAAGTCGCCCCAGCCCTAACTACAACATTATGCAGTCTTTTCTCCACTGATGCTGTGCATTCTGGGTACTTTGCATGTGCACGTTCCCTGCGACGTCTTCCACATTTCTACAGGCGCTCTTCATGGTGTGGCGCCCCGTGACACCGCATCCGGCCATAATTACACAGCGGCGTTTGGAGCTTCTCCTCTCGAGAGTGTCATTAGTTGAATTAAAGGAGACCCGGAGGAGGCGGATTCATCTAGTAGAAAATGACTCCAATATGCAGAGCATCAAAGCCATCAGATAAGAGCCCTTCACTCCCGCAAACTCCCCCGCAAAACCATTAACACCTCCTCAAACGCCAGCCAGCGCTCAATAAAACCAGCACAACACAAACACATCCACAGTTTCATTCCCAAACTTCCCAGACAGAATGAACAGACGTCATTGAAGAAATACAAATACAACAAATGGAAATGTTAAATTTTTTTATTTATTTTTTGTTGTTGTTATTTTGTTAAGATTTATATCTGGCTTTTTTGCCTGTATTTTGATAGGACACTAAGTTTTGACAGGAAACAAAATGGGAGAGTGAGAGGGGGATTGGGAAAAGGTTCACAAGCTGGTATTCGAACTTGGGACGCCTGAAATGCAACAACACTGATTTTCTTTTTTTTTTTCTTCTTCTTCTCTTTTTTGATTTACTTGTGTTTCACCCTGATTTTAAATTATATTTTAGGCAACAGTCAGTATTTTGGGTCTTTCTTAATTATAGCGCCCCCTAGGGCAGTGATTCCCAACCCTTTTCCTGCTGCGCAATTAATCAAAATAAAACCAAAATCAATAGGCCTAAAACCAATATAGCTGAGTACAATAAGCAAATCAAAAAGGCTGATTTAAATATATAATGTGTATGTGTATGTGTGTGTGTGTGTGTATGAACTATGTGAACAGTTTTCAGCTGGTTATGAGAATTGATTAAAAATCACTATAATATAATATAATATAATATAATATAATATAATATAATATAATATAATATATCAAGATATATGTTTCACTAAAATAAAAAATAAAAAATACAACTTTTATTTGTTTGTTTATTTATTTATTTATTTATTTATTTATCTATCAGGTGGTCTTGGAGTCTCTACTAACCAGCTGAATCTGCTGTGTGTGGTGTTGATGTTCCTCATGTTCCTGATGTTCCATTATTTGCCAGGTGGTGACAGATTGTCCTCGACTTCATGTCTAAACTCACAGCATCGTAGTATAGCATCACCTAGATGCCTGCTCACAGCAGTGTGTCTGTCTTGCCACATCTTTGATGGCCAGAAGATTTTAGAGCAGAAACCATGAAGAAGAAAATCAGAACGAACTCAAAATGATTGGAGAGCTCTAGAAACAACCAGCAGCTCAGGCTTCCCTGAGAAGAAAGGAATTGGGAAAGTACCACAGCCATCTGTAGGGATAGATATCCCCATCCACTCAGACCAAAACGCGATCTATCAGCGTTTACGGCTCTCCGCGGAGTCCTGCGCTTCTACACCCATCCGTCTCAGCGGATGCTGCGCTTCAAACTCATACTGTACAATCACCCATCTCCTCCTCTCCATTAATTACACATGAGGAAAGATCAATAATGTCTAATGGCTCCGTCTTTAATCATGAGAATAAATAACTCGTCATTATCTGTTGTACCATTTCTGTGATGAATAGCATCGGCGCTAATTTAAAGCGGAAGGAGGGGGTCGCGTAGAGAAACTTTGCTCGAACAAAGCCACGCCGACTTTATGTGCTGTCTCAGGTCCTTTCTACATTCCTATTTTCCAGCTCAAAGAAAGGTTCACCTGGGTTGCGAGATAAGTCAGCATGTTTCCAGCGGTGAAAGGCCCTTCGGAAACGTCTGAAAGCGCCGGCGGGCCGCTCGGGTCTCAGCTCGGGTATACGAAAGCACATTGTGCTCCGCTAGCTTTTCTCGGGTCCTTTCACCCTCGACACAGCTGTCAGAACACCAAACAACAGGCACAGCAATTTTCACGGCCGTCCCCCCGCGAACGCACTTCGCTCAAAGACTGCACGGGCGCTGAGGCAGCGATTCGTCTGGACGGCCGTCAATGCCTTTGTTTCTTTGTCAGGATTTTAAACTGCACCTCGGCGGACTTCCTGAGCGACTGTATGCTGAAGATTACGCCTTCGTTCAAAGCGAAAGTCGAGGGACGGTCAGATTGGAGTCGATTGATGCACTTTCGAGCGCATTCAGAAGAAAGGTGCCGGCGTTCCGGCTCTGGCACGGATATTTCCGGATTACCATAAAACAGGCTTTGTCTAGACACCTCAACTGCAGGCAGAGAATGGAGCGCTTCCCATCGGTGTCATCTGTCATGATCGCGCCGGCTTTTCACTGGATTTGCCAGAGTTCCTCGAGCTCCGCTGTGGGAATTGCTCCGCTTTGGATCGGCACAGATACAGATCTGAATGGAAGAGCAGCTGCTGGACTTTCCCATAACACAACATCTGTCCTCAGTGCAGAAGATGAGGCTATAAGAGCTCTTCTCAACTAAATGAAGACACAGGAAGTGTTTTAACATCACAGCTTTAACGCTAAACACCCACAATCCAACTAATAATCGGCACAATGCATGTTGATCATCAACCTCAGGAGGAAAAAATAAATATCATATGAGTGGTTTTATTTGCTTTCATCCTCTGGATTCCCCCATTTGGGGAATGAATACAGTTTTAAAATCTGATTTGTGTGATTTTTTTGTCTGACAAGAAGTATGTTTTTATTGAAAATATATCTAAATCAACTTTACGTATGGCACTAGAATGAGCAGTAACATATAAAGAACATATAAAGCTGTTACTCAATAGTGTCTAAATAGTTTGGGGCCAAATTATGTTTGTTGTTTCTGCTACAACAGCTTGCATTTTCCATTAATTAACATGTGCTTATTTTTTTTACTATAACTTTCTTTAAAGGGTTGATGGTTGAGTTGGAAGGTAACACTTCCATTAGTTAACATGAATTTACAATGAAAAATATGTCAAAAACATATAATCTTAATCTTAGTTCATGTTAATTTCAATATTTACCAATGCATTATTAGCAACAATATGTTTTCAAAATGTTATCTGTTGCTAAAAATGTAAAAATGGTATCTGTTGCTAACCTTTTAATATTGTTTAATGGACTTGATTTTACAGTACAATGAGCAGTTTTATTTATTTATTTTTAATAGATTTAAGATTTTTTTTTGAATAAATGAAGATTTAAAAAATACTGTAATAAATGTATAGCTCATTTTAAGTTAACTAGTCACCAAATTAGCTACATATGTTCTATAAGTAAGTAAATAAGTAGATTCATGTTCTTTTTTTTTTTTTTTTGTAATATGGAAAAATCATGCAATAAAAGGGATGAGCCCAAACCACTGGACACTGCTAAATGACATTTTTGGTGATTAAAATGAGTTAAGTAATACATTTCCTAATGTAATGAATAAATATTAATGCAACTGACTGGATCACAATTCTGGCATTGTTGCATGATTTAGGATCATTGCTGGATGTACAGATGAGAATGTGGAGATTCTCCACAAATCCCCATTTTAAGGCTGAAAACAGACATTTGATGTTTTTAAAACTAGTTACTCTTCATGGTAATGGCTTCTGAATTATATATGGGCGTTTTCAGGACGGGATGGTGGGGTCAGGGCCTGCGGTGCTGTAGCGTCAGTGCTGATGATATTCTCCGGCTGACTGGGAGAGCGGACATCCGGTCACAGCGCATTGAACTAAATGAATTCAGTTAATCTATCTGATGTTTCTCCATCCCTGGAGCCAAATGCTGATGCTAATGTTCCCCCTCAGGGTCATTTAAAGCCCTTTCAGTTCCAGCATGTCTAGTGCCACTTTACTTCTCCAGAACTCTCTGCTTTATCCAACCAACAACCTGAATCGGAATCTGTCTTATTTGCTCTGACGCATCTATTTCCACTGGATTTTTAAAGTCATGCATGAGTTTTAGAGCATAATAAAAAGTTTCAAAGAACATTTGGTCACTATTTACGCATCTAATGTTCCATTGTTGGTGTTTTGTTACAAAAAAACCCCACAAAAACACACCATAAAAGCAAAAAATACAAGCAGCATAACATCAGTCCACAGACTTATGTGCTATATTTCAAGTCCTGTGAAGTCACATGTTGACGTTTGACCCAAAATAAGAGCCATATTTAAGTTAAGTTTTTCACTCATTATTTCCCCCTCCGCTGAAGTTCTAACATCATATCTGCATCAGGTTGGATGGCCACGAATAAGCTTTTTTATGGAAAAGAGCAGCTTGAACATTCTGCTAAACATCTCACATGTGTTTCCAATGTGAGTAATTGGTAACAGGGCTTTCGTTTGGGTTTTTGAGGTGAACCATTCCGTTAAATTTGTTTCTCTGAAAAGTACTCACGCTAACGCGGCCACGAGCAACATTTGCGCTTCTCCATCACAGGGATCTTTTGTTTTCTTTGATGCAGAATGCACTGTGCCTGTGACCTTGTTGGCAAATATGGGCCTGAAATCCCTGGCCAGTCTGCGAAAGGACCGAACGCATTGGTCCCGCTTCAGTGGGTGCATTCATGAATAAGACATGACCCACATTCCCACACAACACAAGCACGGCCGATTGAACGCCACGTTTTTAGGGGAAGTAAACTATGTCGGGGTTTAACCGAGGCAAAGACGCTCTAATGCGAAGCTTGTTTTCGACGCTCGCGCAGTCTGCCGCAGCCTGATATCTTACGGCGGAATATGTATTAGTTTTGTGTCATTATTCATGCTCAAGCGATGCTGCTTGCCCACTGGCTGAATGTGCAGTAATTACTACAACTCGGCTTCCTTCATTTATATTAATGGATAAATATTTGTTTAGGGCTTCCTGTTGGTAATTATACCATTTCCATTTAGACCGTCATTCCAGGTGATGCTCGGAGAGAGAAAAGCACACGATCCGTACTCATACTGCATTTATAGAGCATATATACTGCTCCAGTGTGTTAGTTCAGATGAGACACTGCAGACTCTCTGTGCGCAATACTCAATCACACAACGCTTTGTGCTCAACTTGACCTTCCATTCCAGTGTGACGAACGAGCCGCCAGTCGTTTTTAATCTTCCTTGACTCATTATTGGATTGTAGAGCCCGAGTTAAGACGTTTTACATGAAATTTGATGAAGGTAAAATAATCATATTTATTCCCACCATGGTCACTTCACATGTATTCTTTACCAAAAATCTAATTTCAAAGTATAAAAGCAATTTCTTTGGTTTTAACAGCTTGGATTGTAATTAATATCTATTTTATCTCCAGGTTGCTGGGTAAAAGTTCAAATAAATGTCAGATAGTTAAACTCTCGCAGACAGGTACTGCACAGGATCTGATTGGACGCACAGCTCTAGTTATAAAATAAAATTTTCATCACTGAAGTTCTTTGAAATATGCAACAGACATTATTTCATCAAAGTATTTAGTGAAAGACTGTTCTTGAACTAAATCAAGCTATTTTAGTAAAATTATTTAATTATTAAGCAGGTCTCACACTGGCATTTGTTTTAAATGCATATTATTTCTGACAGATAGACGAATATATGCAGTAACATTAACAAAGCTGAATAAAATAAAAATGCCACAAAAATGACAAATTTAAATGAAAATTATAAATGCTTCCTTGGTAGCTAACCGAAATAAGCTGATGTACTTAAATTACTAAAGCTATTAATTAAATTAAATATATATATA
>JAUZSZ010000095.1:44056629-44066997 GCA_034780575.1 Labeobarbus marequensis | reverse complement strand
ACCAAATCTCCAGAAACTCATAACCTCGATGCCCAGATGTCTTCAGACTATTTTGAAAAGAAGAGGAGATGCTACACCATAGTAAACATGCCAACTATTTTGAGACCTGTAGCAGGCATCAAATTTGAAATGAGCTCATTTTGTGTATGAAATTTAAACATTTTTTTATATTATCTATGTTCTATTGTGAATAAAATATTGCCTCATGCGATTTGAAATTCTTTTAGTTTTCATTTTATTCAAATTTAAAAAAACAAAAAACAAAAAAAACACCCCAACATTTCCGGAATTCAGGTTGTAGTTGACTGATAACTAAAAAGTCTCTTTAAATATGCATTTCTTTCATGACAAATGTATTTTGACATTTCCTACAGCTCTTTTTTTCTCAGGAGAGTTTATCTGTCCGTCATCTGTCTGTCGTACTGTATGTATGTATGTATGTATGTCTGTCTGTCTGTCTCTCTCTCTGTCAGTCTGTCTGTCTGTCTGTTAGTCTGTCTGTCAACTGTGTGTCTCTCTGTCTGTTGTATGTCTGTCTGTCTCTCTGTATGTCTGTCTGTCTGTCTGTCTGTCAGCCTTCCTCTCAAACCCATTCCTTCCCTTCAGTAAACTGAGTCAATCAGACAGCAGGAGTGTCTGTGCTGTAATTCATCCGAGCCAGCAGTGGTCAGTGAGGACCCAGTGTGTTACTCAAAAACACGCGAGTCCAGCGCTCTATCAGCCACATCGCTCAGGGAAATGAGTGTGTCTTCTCAAATCGTCTGTGCAAACGTGCTGCGCTGCAAGAACAATTCTAAATGGCATTCAGCGGGAACCTGGAAGCAGCAGGGAGCCGTTTCTCCAGAAATATCATGTTTTATATGCATGTGTTTGTCTGTTGGTTTATTTCCCTCCTGAAGAGAAGAACTAAAGTGCTCAGAAACTCAAACTAAAATACACAAAGACTGTGAGCTGAAGTCAACATGAAATATCATTTACTATCCATTTTACTTCTGTCAAGATATTCAAACACAAGGAAATGTTACAGCCAATCACCTGAGGTTGACATGTCACGTGACCCAGTGAGAAAAAGAAGTGCACTTGAAGAGTACGTAAAATTCTTAAACTCTTTAAGAACTGAATTTGTAGATAAAATAAGATGAGTGGAATAAAAGGCCAATTAAGTGACTTCAAGGGAGACACTTTCATGACTGTTTCTCAACACACTTAAGCACACTTTTAACACTTTGATGTGTTGACTAACATACTAAAGCACATGTAAATAACTTGATTATCATTTTAAATGTAGTGCTTTATTTAATATAACATTTAAAGTTAATAGGTTTTAAAGGGGACATCGGATGCCCATTTTCCACAAGTTGATATGATATTTTAGAGTTTCAATGAAAAGTCTATAACATACGTTGGTTAAAATTTCTCAACAGTAGAGTAAAACAACACCCTTTTACCTTGCAAAAACAGCTCTGTTCACATCAAGCCATTTCAGTGCATGTCCCTTTAAATATTAATGAGCTCTGCTCACCCCGCCCCTCTCTTCCATGGGCTAACACACAGTTCTTTGAGAGACTGTAATTATTAGGAATGGCAGTTTGCAATCAGTTTGCAGAGTCACAAATGATTTGAGCGAACATAGATTTATGTAGATTGGGGGATGCATTCCCTTCAAAAACAAAAATAATCCACTGCGTCTTCAGCGGCTCAGAAGTCAGGAGTAAATGATGACTGCTATGTTCATTATTACATCCAACAACAAAACACCTCAATCGCTTAGGAGACTTTCTTATCTTCCCCTGTTCAGCGTCAAAACAATGCCGGACTGTTTACAGCTTACTCAGGGCGGGTCTATGCTAAAACCAAAGACTGACACTACTATCAATCAACAATTGTGGGAGGGCCCTATGCAGAACTTCATCATTCTGCCAAGAATCTGTGAACGGCTTGATATGAGAAAGGGGGTTGGATTTATCTGGATTAAAAAAAAAAAAAACTAAAAACAAACAAAAAAAAAACACTGGATGGATTTTTATCATTATAGAGTGGTAGTGTACGCATACTGCCAAGACACATTTTAGTTCAAACAACATGTAAAAGTGAATTTTGCATTCAATGACCCTTTAAATGCAACAATTTCAACTTAATCATTACAAATAAACTGATATACATGACATGCAATTTCAATAGAAATGCCATTAAAGTATGTTTTAGTTTATCATAAATGCTCATCAGTGCATTCAGCAGTACTTTAACCATATTTCAAAGACAAGAGAAGTAATTATAAAATGACATATAAAGTCCTGCAAATAACATGCAGTAAAGTGTCTGCAAACATGCATTTAGTTCATACTGAATGAGGCTATATTCTTTTAGTAATATGTATGTAAAATGTACTTTTTTCACAAGAAACTAATGACTTTATTGGAACTGACTGGCTGATTAAGCAAATTCATTAAACAGTTGTTGTGGAATTTCAGTGCAAAACGTCTAGATCCCCCTGAAAGTCTGTCCCCTAAAAATGCATCAAAATTAAGAAAAAAATAATGATGTATTATAAATTTTGTATTATTAAAAAAAATCTAATCAGTTATTTAGTCTTGTTTTAAGCAAAAAATAAATAAATAAATAAATAAATAAATAAAAAATAAAATAATAATAATAATAATAATAATAAATTAAATAAATAAGTAAAAAAAATAAAAAAAAAAACACTGACGGGCTTTTTATCCTGACAGTACAGCACTCATTCAGCATTAGCCTAGAGAACAGCAGATCTCAGCACAATCAGCAATGATTCGTCTTCACCTCATCTGCATAATTCATTTAGTTAATCAGACACTAAACTAACACGGACCAAATGAGCAAATAAACGCTGTGTTTGAATGACTGTCAGTGAGGAAGACGATTCTGCATAATGATGAATCACCGCTGAAACTGACTGACCAAACGCTGCTCTACACGAAGAAGAAGAGGCTTCGATGACGTCAGGAGAAAAGGAAGCTTGTTTCAGAGCTGGAGCAAGTTTTAACTTTTGATGAAATATTGCAAAGACAAAACATGTTTGTTGTTGTTTTACAGTAATGTGCACTGACAAATGATTCACAATTGAACTTAAATTACGAAAATTAAAAGTAGCCAAGTTTTATCTCATGTTCATCTTAAGAGACTGTGATCATGAAATCTATCATACAACTGATCCATAATCATAAGATGACGTTAAAATGTCCAGTCAGATATAAACACCATTTACGTTTGGGGTCAAGGAGCAGTTCTTAAAAGAGGTCTCTTCTGCTCACCAAAGCTCCATATATTTGACCAAAAATACTGTAAAAATATGAAATATTATTACAGTTTAAAACAACTCTTTTCTATGTGAATATGTGTTAAACTGTAATGTATTTCTGTGATGTGCAGCTGTATTTTCAGCATCATTACTCCAGTCTTCAGTGTCACATGATCTTCAGAAATCATTCTAATATGCTGATTTGCTGCTCAACAAACATTTCTGATTATTATCAATGTTGAACACAGTTGTGCTGCACAATATTTTATTTTTTATTATTTTATTTTTTTTGTAGAAACTGTGCTACTTTTTATTTTTCAGGATTCTCAAATGAATAGACATTTAAAAGAACAGCATTTATTTGAAACAGAAATCTTTTGTAACATTATAAAAGTCACTTTTGATCAATTTAATGCATAATAAACATTAATTTCCCTCAAAAAATAAATCTTACTTACTGCATACTTGTGAACAGTCGTGTACAAACTATATTTTTCTCTACTTCTGTTGAACACACACAGGTTTGATCAGTGTCTGATATGAGCTGCATTTAAAAGGCCACATGAACACACATACACACAAATGGGTTTTAAGCAGAAAATTGGATTTGGCCGACATTCAGCGGCGGTGTGAAGACATCAGAACACATACTGTAATCATCGCCAGAGCAAGTGACCCAAAGACAGGAGAAACACACTGACGAGTTCATTAATAGCCTGCTAATTAAATTCCTAAGATGAAGAGAAACACGCCATCATAAAGATCAGAAACCGTACTGTAAGATCCAGTGAAACGCCGAGATGCAGGCCGCTCTGACTGACTGCTGGAGAGTGAGATGTGCTTTCATGAACAGCTTGAGCTTTTTATCCAACGCCTTCTGGACAAACACTCTCTTTCTCTCGATCTCTCTCTCACACACTTTTTTTTTTTTTTTTTGCAATTAAATGCAAAAAATATAAATAATTGCTTTCACATAAAGATTGCATTTTTATCTTCTTAATAGACAAAATAATCAAAATTAATCATTTTTTTAAGTGACTAATCTGAAAGAGCCATTCAAAGCAACCGATTCACTTAAACGAATCAGACTTATTAATGCTGACTGAAAGAGAGAATATTATAGCAGAAGATTATCACATCCGTATAAACACAATGATTTTATGTTTTGTAACATTTTGTCCCATCACACTGCTTCTTATTAAACTAAAGTTTGCACCTGGAAAAGCTGGAGTGTTTTGAGAGCAGCTTGGCTAGTTTAGTTAGTTAGTGCTCCCCAGCACCGAACACACACACAGATAATGACAAACAGGCTCAGATCTCCATCCAGAAGCTCTTCAGACCCGCGCAGAACTTTGAGTGAGATCCAGAGACCTCCATCCGTCTCCCCGTTACACAATCCCAGCGGAGACTCGCAGGAATAAACCGCCAGCTGGCCTGCAAACATGCTTCCAAACCGTACAGAACAATTACAGCGCCTTCCAAGATCCCTCGCTTCGGCCAAACGCTAAAGCAGCGGAGGAGAACGTCGCCACCAAAAAGCAAAGATGAGCAGAAACACCATCACAAACCTGGTACTCTTTTTCTACGCTGTGAATAAAACAGAGATTATTGGAGTATATTTAATACAATTTATACTTTCAAATTTTATGTTTAATTTAATGTCTTAGTTGATGTTTCTTTGTAATTATTTTTGAAATTTACTTCCACTTTCTATTTGTTTTATTTCTTTATTTATTTTCAATGCAATATGTTTTTGATTGTACTGCCTTTAAACAATTAAGACTGGTCTGTTCTGGCTGGGAGACAAGTAAGACCGGTATAAATCAGCTAAAACCAGCAAAGCATCTCAGGCTGGAACAAGCTCCTTTTTTTTTTTATTCTGTAAGTGATTATAAATAAAGTTCCATTTCATTCTCCTGAAGTAGGTTATTTCACAACGAAACAGTCTAATTAATTTTTTAATGTGCATAACAACAATAACAGTTGCTAAAGTGATCGCTAATGTGGTCTGACGTGGTTTTTGGAGACCTTCGGCTCGGTGAGGTCAGGTCAGGTCAGTGTTATTTGTGAAAGCCTTCAGTGTGTTTAGTAGGGATGTGTGTTATTATCATGAATTATTCCATAATCTACTGACACCTGCTGCATAATGTATGTGTTTCATTCATTATTCATGTTTATCATTAGCCCCATAATGACGCCATGACCTTCTTCACATCTCTGTCCACACTTGTGTGTGTGCGTGTGTGTGTGTGAGTGTGTGTGTGTGTGTGTGTGTTTTGAAGAGCATCTGATGATCTCCATGAGAAAAACAATTTAATAAAAATCAATAAACACCATAAATAATGTCTTAATGAAGGTAAAATATGTGCAAAAGTTCAAGGTTATTAAATACCCTCATTTAAAAACTGCAAAAATTCAATGAAAATCCCACACTGTGATTGAAATGTGTGTGTGAGTTTACATTTATATAACAATTAAATTCTGAATGATAATGAATAAAACTGAAAGCACAAGGGTTCAGAGGTCAGAAGTGAAACATATTCACTCTGCAAATATATGTTCTGTTCAAGTAACTTATTTTAACATTTAGCATGTATTTATTTATTTATTTGCTGCTCTTATAATTGGATCTCTTCTCTGGTCACATACTGCACAGACACACATCTCTGTGGTCCTACACACCACATTGTATAAAAACACATGCACGCATTGCACATAGAACTGTGTAAATTGTGTAAACTGTATTTCATCATGCTGTTGCAGTTACACAGATGACAATATGATTCCATGTGCAGCGAGGAGTCGTTCACAGAGACGCATTCGTGACAGAGAGGATCAGAACGTAGGATCTCCAGACACATTTTCAAAGCTGAACTATTTTTAACTTTACATGATGTCTTCAAAACGCAGCGCTCATGGGACAGGGTGCTGAAAAAAATAAAACAGCAAATGATGTCATGTCTTTTCTTAAGGGAATGACAGGCACTAGTGATGTTTTCCACAAACTTTCACTGGAAAATGATGGAATGTGGAGGTCATTTCACAAGAAAGGATCACCTCAGTCTCCTCTGATTCATTCACACACCGATTCTCTTCCTTGTAGTTTCCTTGTAGGACTGAAGTGAGAGAGAGACCTTTAACTGGCCTCATATCACATCAGTGTTCAGAGCAGACCCTGATTTGGAATACAGTGATTAAAATAACCAAGACATCCTTAACCGCTGAAATAGAGCGCGTGAATCTTTAATGAGAACACATTCATAATGCATCAAACGTTAAAGCGCAGATATATCCCTTTTTTACACAAGCTCGTGAGATTTCAAAATTTAAAGACTGTTAGAATGTGATTCTCCCTTCTCATGCACAGAGACACAGCAGAGATGAACAGAGATGCGTGCAGGTAGCGAGCAGACGCTGGACGCAGACACTCATTAGCACGGGAGAACACATGAAACCTGCCCGCCATTCAGGAACACGGCTAATTAATTACAGTTCAGCAAGCGTTCATGACAGGGCAATTAGAGAGAATAAGACATCAGGCACCACAAAACTAATCGGGTTGTAATGGCAAATTACTAGAGCCGTGTCTGTAGAGCCAGAGCAATTCAGCAGCGAGAGATGAGCAACGCAAGAACTGAAGAAACGCGCCTTATATAAGCTGATGTTACACATGCTATCTTGTGTTTAAGAGGCAATTAATTACTCAGTGCTGTTTAAGGCAAATTAATAAATTTTTGAGTTAACTGTTTCGGTAACAGCGTTGATGCTAATAGGGTTGAACGTTTCATGCGAGGTAATCATGAACCCATAAGGTTCCTTAAAGGGGTCATGTGATGTGATTTCAAGTTTTTCTTTCTCGTTGGAGTGTTACAAGCTGTTTGTGCATAGATAGGATCCCTGAAGTTGCAAAGACTAAAGTCTCAAAACCAAAGAGATATTCTTTATAAAAGTTAAGACTCGACCACACCCTCCTAAAACAGCTCCTTCAAACACACCCCCACACGTCTACGTCACGGTGTGGGAAGATTTGCATAATGCGCAAAGAAAAAAGGCGGAGCTATTATTGTGGCTGTAGTGTTGTTGCTGCCGCCGGCGCATGTCTTGGAGACGCTGTTTCTCGTTGTGAAAGCTAAAGTACTTTGTTTGTGCTTCCAAAAGAGGACACAACTAGAAATCACTGGTTAAGCTGTATTTACAACACTGTTCCAGAACACTTCAACCCAAATATTGGAGTGTGTGCAGCACATTTTACAGAGGACTGTTTCCTGAACCTGGAAGAGTAGCCTACAATACTGGCTTGTTCAAAGACTGCTTCTGTAAAGTGGAGCGATTCCAGCTTTGCAAGAACAGTCTGGTGCTTCTGACTCACAGCCTGTAAGTGTGTTTTCTTATTTAAAGAATTTGCCACTGACGATTCAAACGTGTGTTTTGAGCAGTGTAGAGGAGCGCTTGTTTGGCATTTCTACAATTAGAAATGCAGACATGATGTTATGTTTACACGGCACGATGCATAAAAAGACAGTATAAGTCATTATAATCAATAATTATGTCCCCACTGGATGCCTCGATAACAATTACCTCATTTACAATGTTTTACTTGTTTGTTTTCGTCTTGTCGCGCCGGGACACTGCATCACTATACGGTGAGGGGCGTAACATTTCCGTCACATGCTTGAGGTATTTGGCCAATCACAACGCACTGGATAGCTGGCCAATCAGAGCACACCTCGCTTCTCAGAACGATGAGCTTTGGAAAAATTGCCGCGTTTCAGAAAGGCGGAGCATAGAAGAACAACAATAATGTAGAGTATGTGGAAAATAATGTGTTTTTTGAACCTCGAACCACGTAGACACATTGCATTACACCAAATACACCAAATAATGTTATTTTTTGCAACATCATATGACCCCTTTACAACAAACTTTTTCTTTTTAAAAAAGGAATCTCCTGGAACATTGAAAATGATAGACTGGCCCCTTCAAAGTCCGGACCTCAACCCCATCGAGCTAATTTGGAGCGAGTTGGAATATAAACTGGACAGGTCTATCGTACATTCAAAGAGAATCCTTAGGCTTGAGTTGCAGAATAACATTAGTGTTGAAGTTCTCAGGAAATATATTGACACTATGGTGGACATACCACATTAAAGTTAAAAGTGGATAAAAACAGTATGACTGTTTGACAGTATGACTGGCAGAGCAACCATCTGCATATTTCATGAACATTATGAAATGAAATCATGTTTTGAAGTCAAAAATGGTCAATATTTTCAGATCTGTCAGGTGTTCTAACAATTTTGGCCACCACTGTAATATTTATTTATTTATTTATTTATTACAAGTTAATGGACAAGTTGAACTGATTTTCTGTGGTAACTGTGACACTGACTGAAAGTACTGTGTGAGAATTGTGTTAATGTAACAGACCTCGACACCAAGAGAGGGATGTCAGTGAAAAAGAGCAGTTATATCTTCATAAAAAAGGAAGCACATATTTCACAACTTCCTTGAGTAGCTCATGTGATAAGTAGACTTTTTTGATCCTATCATGTGGTTTTGCGTCAGTGTTTGGTAAATTGGTAAATGTCCAGGTGGCACTTTCTACTGAGGTAAGTGTGTGTGTGTGCGTATGTATGTGTGTGTGTGTGTGTGTGTGTGTGTGTGTGTGTTGACACCAGCTGTACCACACACACACACACACACACACACACACACACACACTGGAGGATTTATTGTACAATTATCTTGCTCTTTTATTATTTTATTTTCATCTTGTTGTTTTGATTATGCATGTCTAACCACATTTTTAAATGACTTTTAATTGAATATTGCCTTTGAAAATGAATTGATTTATCTCAATATTTAGACACTTTGAGTTAAAATTAGCGCATACCGCTTCTTGATATTTTAAATGGTATATGGCAAGGTTTTTTTTTTTTCTTAAAGGATTAATCAAAATGGAAAATTTTCATAATTTAATGGCCCTTGTCAGTATATAAACCAGTTCATAACTAAATTGACTAAAACTAAAACTGCAGATGCACCAATATTATATTTATCTGCTGATTCAGATAGCTGATTATTCAGAATGATATCTGCTGATACTGATACCAATAATGATGGTTTGGTTTTCTTAAGAAAAAAGTCTCTCCCAAATGGCCGATGACCGATAGTGTAGACAATTGCTTTTATCGAATGATACGGGTTGATACATTAGTTCATCCCTAAAACTAAAACCATTAAAAGAAAAAGTACTTTAAATATGTTTAGATTTTTTTAAATATTTTATTTCATCTGTATGCCACAGAAACATTTATCATTTTGATTTAGTTTAACTTGCGAAACTAAAATTACAAACTAAAACAGAAATATAAATGTAACAAAAACTATAGACATAGTAAAGAAACAAAACAAAACAAAAAATAAATAACAGCAACAAAAAACACAGCAAAACTAAAACGTTAACAAAAATTGAGAATGAGAATGGAAATGATAAAAATAACAGAAATTTAAACTATTAAGCTATAATAATATTTAAAATGACACTAAAATAAGTAATTTTAGCATTGTTTACAAACAGAAAAAAATAAATAAATAAAAAAAAAACTTTTTTAACAAAGTCTTTTGAATTATTCAAAATTACATTATATATCACTTTTTGTCCCTCAAACAAGAGAAAAGACAGTCGGTTGACTTGCACAGATCAGGTGGGATTTGTAGCTGATCCTTTGTTTCATTGTGTTGTAACACACTGCACAGTAGATCTGGATTAACTCGCTGTCATTCATACATCTGCATGGATTTCTTTCACAATACAGCACCACGAGTAGATTTTCACATCAGTCTCTGAGGATTTGATTCACCGATGCTCTGTTCCTGCCGGCCTCAAGGCCCTTTAACACCACTGCAGTGTTAGGCTCTTAGAGGAAGAGCTTTATGGCAATAGTTATCTGCTTATAATATTCATATTAGTAGTATTCTTGCTGTGAAAGGGATTTTAAAGGGGTCATATGGTGCGATTTCAAGTTTTCCTTTCTCTTTGGAGTGTTACAAGCTGTTCATGCATAGATAAGATCCCTGAAGTTGCAAAG
>JAUZSZ010000095.1:43708129-43719754 GCA_034780575.1 Labeobarbus marequensis | reverse complement strand
GTTTGAAAGGGATTTGTAAGTGCGGTGGAAGAGGATTTAGATGCAGTGCTGACGGTGGCAGTCCGTGACCCAGTTTACTTTGACTCACATCACACGAGCGACAAGCCAACTGGATTCTGGATGCACAGATGATATTTCTGTCTGATAGCCTGCTCCTCATATGCACAATAGTTGTCTTGTCATATGCTCGTCATGTGCTGACTTATCTGTTAATTAATTATCACAGCCTAGGGCATGTATGCACGCATGCTCAGTTAGCCTCAGTCCTACCTCAGGCTCACTGTGAACATGCAAAAATACATGCAAGCACCAAGATAAAACAACACCTCCATGCAAATGAGAGCGGGACCCTGACATCCATAAACCTGACATATCAAAGCAGCATGTTTGTGTTTGTGTGCGTGCGCCTCAGGAAATGCACTGTTAGACATTTCAAAGTGATTTTACAGTAACTGCCAGTAAGTTACTGTAATTAAGATTTACAGTAGCAAACTATATTTGCTTTACAGTCGCAAACTGCACTGTTTTTAGAGTAACTTACTGTAAAAAATCGAATTCATCAGTATACTACTGTAATTCATTCATTTTAATACAGATTTTGTTTGATTTTATAGTTTTTATATAGAATTCATTTTATTTTCATCCTACATAGGTACTACTGGCATTCAATTAAAACAGACACAATAATTATAAAATATCAAATTCTTGAATTAAAACATTGCATGTATAACACTTAAAAATACAGCCTTCCAATGCTGAAACAGTGCATCTTCACCATTTCTCCTGTCTTAGGACGTTTTACAGTGCATTACATTGTATCATCTGGATTTATCCTCACAACGAATCTTTAGGCAACAGAAGCATATGGGGGAAAAATACACAGCCATCTGCAAAACCCACCTTTGCTCACCATCCACTTTGTTAGTGACAGAAATGTGTTCCCTGAAAAACAAGAAGTAGACATGACACACTTTTAAAAGGAAAACCCCATATAAAATACACAAACCTCTCAAAAACATAGTTGTTCTCTTACCATGAATTATCAGTCTCAGGGTAGCCTGCTCATGTCTTTCTTAATGCTTTACTGCAGTTGCCTTTAAAAAAAGAAAAAAAAAAAAAAAAAAATTCCAGTAAATCTTAAATTCCATTAAAAACTATAACAAGAAAGGTAGCTAGCCATAAAACTAGTATACGATTTTTGTTTATCAATAGCCTGGCCAACATTAAGTTAACTAGCACCTGAACAAAACCTCACATTAGTTAAGTTAATGTTAATATAAGATAAGCGTTGCTCGTTAAAAATCATTTTAACTCGGTAATTCAATAAGCTGACAAAAGTCATTTGATAAGATATAAAGTCAGCGCAGTTTACCATAGTAAAGTTTGTTACCGCCGTGTTGACGGGTAAATAGGCGTCAGCTATTAGCCTTCTAGGTTAAACCGGTGTGCAAAAATCTGACAAAAACTCGCAGACAAACGTATACATATTTTTGCCTTGCTCGCTGGTCTTATTCTCTCATAAGGTGCATCGACACACAGAGCAGATGTTCTCCGGAAGTCTTCTCGTGGGTTCATCCCCGGATAAAACCTGCGGCGTTGCTCCGCTGGATATCGACTAAAGACCATATAGAACCCATTATAATCCGTGATACTATGTACAGTGAGTGGATGAGGACAGTAAACTGATGCCCCGGTATATTTCTGACATACAGTAGTACTCCAAGCGCTCGCGCTGTTTCTGACACGAAGGGCAAGCATATTTGCCAATCATTACAAGCAATGTAACACATCCAGTGTAGACAGTCTCAAGATTGCGGCGCTGTAGACACGGTTTAGGGCAAATCCTGTCAGTGCAAATATAAGAAATGAGGAAAATAAAACAACCTCAGTGGAATGCTGCCAAAAATGGCATTACGGCAAATGCAGTAGTATACAGCAGTTTTAAAAAATACAGTAAGTCTCTGTATGTGGGGTTTGATGTCACAGAAAATTCACATGATGCAAAGGGTATTACAGTTACTTACTGTAAAATGAATTTGCAGTATTATACTGGGTGATATCCAGTAAATAAAGAAATTACAGAAATGTCTAACAGTGTGCTGTAAAGGGGAAGTTTTCTCTCTCTGTCACGAGACCGAGTCGTTCACGGAACAGAGAAGAAAGAGACTCACAGAAGAACTTCTAAAAACATCCTGAGGAAACACTGTGACACAGAGAAAGTTGAGAGGGAGGGAGAGAAACAGGAAGAGAAAACAAGAGTTTTACAAAAGGCTCTTTTCACCAATGCGTCCCATTAAGAGCATTAAATCACATGTTTTCATTAGATGTGCATGTTATGTAACAAATGAACTTTAGAATGAAAAGTAGCTCATTTAAAAATGTGTATTTCACCTTAATAATGAGGATTTTATGCTGTTAAATTTCAGAGGTTTTGACTTTCTGAACAATTAAAATGTCATAACATGTTGATATCAAATAATATTTGGAGTTTTGTATTTTCAGGTAATTAGATGAAAATATGACTATTATGCAATTAAATTTCTTAATTTTTTAAGCAAAATTTAGTGTTGATTGTATTAGCTTGTCTTACCTTAAAGAGCTTTTGGTTACACTTTATTTTAAGGTGCCATTGAAACATTTAAGTACTTAGTAATATTAATTAACTGGTTAGGTTTAGGATTAGGGTTTGGTTTAGGGTTACTTGCATGTAAATTTGCGTAATTTCTTGTTATTATAATAGTAAGTACATGTAACGTGTAACAAGGAAATCTTAAAATAAAGTGTTACCGAGCTTTTTATTTTAACCTGATTTAACCCATAAAAATGAGTTTTGTTGGTATAAATGACTGTATCTAGGTTGATTCAGCAATGCTAAATACAATAATACAGAGTTAAAGCTTTGCTTAGCCTAATTCTGCAACACTGTAACAATGTACAAAAACTTCTTCCATTTTTTAAATGTTTTTAGACCCTATTCTGTGCCCTATTTGTGAAAAGTGGCATTCACAGAGAGCACATGCTTGTGTGTCATCTGATGGTTCTGGAAAGCTCCGTTCCGCTAGATTCATTCTGTGATGTCGCTGAAAGGAACTGGTTGTGTGTGTGTGTGTGTGTGTGTGTGTGTGTGTGTGTGTGTGTGTGTGTGTGTGTGTGTGTGTGTGTGTGTGTGTGTGAATGGGGGTGAGTCAACAGAGAAACAAAGGAAATGCAGAGTCATTTTACACCGTACCTCTTGTGCTCTCGCTTCTCTGTGAAAGATTTTCAATAAAACTACAGCAACTCGAACTATGATTGCAGAAGTGCTGAATTAGATTTGAGCTGAAAAAATTAAGCCCCAGACACAAAATAATATGGGATTCACAGCCATCCTACACAGAAATATTTTACTTTAGCAAACAGGCAAAAGTACTTTTCTCTCTAAAATGGCTCCTCAGTGCACAGCGAAAAAAACTTTGTTTTTAATACCAAAGAATTATATTCACAAAACTGAATGCACTTCTATACTGGAATTTTTTTTTTTTTTTTTTTTTAATGATTTAAGTTTTAAATAAAAAAAATATTATTTGTGAATTTTGCAAGAATACATTATTTCAGTCTTTCTTCTTCAAAATTTGACATTCAGTCCTTGACTTTTTTGTAATTATTTGTGAAGTGAAAATTTTGTAAAAGTAACTCCTACACCATTTTTTTTTTTCCAGTGCATATTAGGCATTATTTCTCTGTGTGTGCGCATTTGGATGTACAATGATGTTGGTTGGAATAAGATGAATGTGTTAAGCATTTGCATAGTTCTCAGTTTTGTTCACGATTTGCATGACAATGTAAATCAAAACTGCCATTTTAAATTAAATGTAATCTGAAAAACTGTTTTGCACATCTCTAGAGTGTGCTGATGTTTCATCTCTCATGTAATTGGCCAACCATAATAAACAAATAAATAAATAAATAAAGTCAACATTCAAAATTACAACTTTATTTATTACGGTCAATACCAAGCTCAGAAAGTTGAAAATCCAGAGTTTCCCACTTGAAACATGACTTCAAGGTGGCGTTATTCCCAGTATGCTTATTAGTCTCATTTGCCAGACTGTGGTTAATTAAGTCTGCTCTCTGCTTGTGTCAAACCATAATTACCCACCCAATTAGGCCCAGAGCCGAGCCACAGTTTAACCATGCCTCATCAGAGACACCAGGAGCAAAGAAGGCTGCTATTGTGAGGGCAGAAGTCGTCTGCTCCAGTGTAAAATGGACAAGGTTTAGGCCTAGCACTGGTTGTGTTGCATTGCTGTGCTTTTTACACGTTTCTATAAATGCCTATAGGGGTCAACCGGGTTTTTGATGGTCAGTTCTTAAACTACTACTACTTCTGGTATTTTGGATGACTCTCACCTCAAACAACAAGAGAGATTCAAACCAACAGCAACTTCAGCGAACAGTCGGTCACGTTTGTAGTTGCCAAGCAACAAGATTCACCACAACAAGATTTTTGACAGAATATGAACAGAGTCTGCGTCGCAGACCTTTTGTATCTTTATGCACATTTGTGACTGACGTAACTTACATGGGCTGATCTGAAGCAGATGGAAGTCTTTGTCTTGCAAGTCGTATTTGAATAAACTGTCTATTAAGTAAATGTGTCAGGTTTTCTTATGTGTGCATGTTTACAAATGCACTAATTTCTCTCTCTGTCGCTCTGTCCACAGATTTTCCTGACACTGTGCTAATAGTGTAAATGTCGTGTTTGCATTACATGATAAACGATGGCTCATGGGGCAGATGTGGATGAGTGCCCTTGTGAGAGCATAAGCATACATGCAAAATCTGTAGTATATTGTATATATTCCATATCAGTATTGAATATATTCTGTATTAACATTCACAGTGCTGTTTCTGGCTCTTTATTTTTGGTGGCGCACAATCAGTTTCCAAGCCCAATATAAGAGGATGCACAAATTTCCTTTCTGAAAAAAAAGAAAAAAAAACAACACTGATATTGTGCATATCAAGTGGATTTAGTACACGAAACTGTAACAAAACCAATCACAAACAATATAATATAATATATAATATATTATAATATAATTGCTATGGTCCAAGTCATAGAAATTGCCCTATTTATGTTTCCAGTGAAGTATGTGAATGCAATCCAAGTGGCTTTGGATAAAATTGTCTGACGAATGCATAAATGTAAAATGATGTACAAATGTAAAAATAAACCACTAATGCTTATTAAAATCCCTGCCACAAGAGGATGCTGTCATAATGTTTAGATGCATAGAGTATCATCATCATTGTACTCTCCCTCTCTCTCTGAAGAACACACACACACACACACACCTCTATCTATTGTTAATTCATTATGAGATCAAGACATCATCACTGGCACAGATTTTGAATTTCTATGAACTTTATCAGTGTCAAAAGAGATTTGTCAAATATAATGTCAAATCAAGTGTGAAGTTTATAAAAAGAAACAACAATTCACAGTACACAATGTTAGCTACAAAACAAAGTCTGAACTTTCAAGATAAAATCTGAGAGATTTTGATACTGTGTTCACCTTGAAAGCAAAAGCCACACAATGCATGCCAAATAAATAGCAGATGATTAATAAAATGATTTTTTTTTTTCATAGTAAAACAATAACAGAGTAGAAAAAAAAAAATAAATAAATAAAAATCTTTACAGTCCATACATTTCAATTGCCCACACAAAACTCCCTTCAAATTCCTCAAAGTGTTTCAGCTGGCAGCACATGAAATATAGGAGCTGAGGTCAGGTGTCAAACTTTATTAATATCCCTACTCAGTGCTTTGACTTTGTAAACTAATATGTGAGGGACTGTTTCACTGCTTTATCTGCTGCTGTTTCTGAACCTCATTCTGTAACACAATCTATACACGATACACACGATAGGCTTATGGATTTATCGTTATTTTGTTTTTAATTATTTTTTTAATTTATGCACCTGGCAGACACTTACAGTGCACTGCATTGTTATAAGTATGCATTGGAAATGACCTTGAAGTGAGAATGCATTGTTCTGAAATCATAATTAGTAACAACTGGCATTGTTACACCCTTCCTCCCTCGATAAAATCCTGTCACCATGCAGAGCACAAGGCTTCTGGAGCGTTTGCTTTGGCCAACAGGATCAGGGTGAAATTGGACTCTTCAGCTGTGCCAGCTTGACCACGCAGTGCCACAAAATACAGTACAGCAGGGCCACCAAGAACTTATTTTTAGAAAGGGTCAAAGTCCTGCAAAACTTAATATGGCAATGCAATCCTGTCACCCAGCCCAATGCCTGTCTTTCAGTGAAAGCACCCTATGCATGTTGCTCGGTTTGATCCTGTTGCTTCCAGCAGGTAAAATCGGTCAAATTTGGCTCCACCCATTTACAGCATTTCTATTGCTCGACTGCTGTGGACGCTGGCCAAGTGTCATACTAGCTCCATACAGCTGTCATCCAAACCCTCCGACCCCAAGAGGCATCAACTAGTCAGCTCGGGCATGAGAGGAGTTGTGGGCGCATGAATTGGACCTTGTTCCTAATAGTTTGGCTTTAGTTAGGAACAAAGTAACAATAGAACACATTTATAACCTTTCAAGTGAAGCATAACAGTGACATGAAATGGGGTTGGGTGCTTTTGGGGATTCTGCTAAATTTTGCTTATCTGTGCTGAAGCGAGAAGGGCCTGGAGTTCCCTGAATATGACGGGAAGGACCGTGTCCATCAGCTGACTATCAGAAACTACAAGTCTGTGATGAAGAAATATGATGTTATGGTCATCTACTACCACAAGGCTGCTGGCGAGGACCGCATGTCCAGAAAGCAGTTTGAAGAGGAGGAACTTGCTTTGGAGGTGCGTGGGAAATGAGGAGAAAAGAATGACTGGGCTTTAGTGGACCGTTGGGTTTCAAGGGAAATGGGATTGAGTTTAAAGTAAGCAGGCAGGGTTTTAGACTTCAGTTCAGTCTTGATGTACAAAACTATACACTAGTGAAAAATAAATGCACTAAAAGGTATTTGAAATGCATTTATTTCATGCCAAGTATACAACAAATGCATTTACATATTTGTGTGCTTAATAAAAATACCCTGCCATTGCACTTTTGGTATACTAAACTGGTGTACTTAAAGTCTACTAAACTGGACCAACTAGTTTATAATTAATGCATGGAAGTAGTGCTGAAGTCCAACTAAAGATATACTGAAGTATATTTGATTGTGCTATTGGAACTATTGTAAGTATACTTCAGCTACACTTGAAATATCTTGCATTTAAAGACTGGTATTGTTCAAAGATCATACAATCATTATCAATATTGACATTAAAACACATTTTAGGCTTCATATTGAGAATTGTGCATTGTGCACAAGAAGTAGTCCAAATAAAGTTGAATTATAGTTTTTTATATCAGTAAGTTTCAAGCGATATGTCAGTCAATATGTTAATAGATTTTAACTGTGAATACGTTATTTTTCACTAGGGTAAAGTGATATATTAAGTATTTATGAATTATCATACTAACAAACATGTTTACTTGCTGTAATTTGTGATAGAAGTTAGAATGATAATAGAAGGGCAGTTTTTTCCAGCTGTTTTACACTTTTAAAAATAAAGCTTCCCAAAGGGGTTTTGCTGTGATTCTACTAAAGAGCTATTGGTTCTCCAAAGAACTATATATATTTTTTTCTTAGTGTGAAGAACATTTTAATAACCCTTTTCCACTACCATAGTAATATATTTAAAATACATTTATTTCATACTTCATTTAGTTCAAATCTATTAACATATTTACTGACATATTGCTCAATATTTACTGATATGAAAACTATTATTAATCTTTACTTGGAGTACTTGCACACAATGCACGTTTCGTAATATTAAGCCTAAAATGTGTTTTAATGTCACTATTGATGAGAACTGTGTGATCTCTGTATATCGGTCTTTAAATGCAAGATATTTAAGTATACTTGCAATAGTTCTACTTTAGCACAATCAAATATACTTCAGCATATCTTTAGTTGGACCTCATCACTACTTCTGCACAATTAAAGTGCATTAAGTACAAAATTAGTTGTTTCAATTTAGCAGTATACCAGTTTTGTATATTAAAAGTAAAACTACAGGGTACTTTTATTTTTCACTAGGGTACAAAGAACCTTTTGTGCAATAAAACGTCTCCATGGATGTTGAAGGTTCTTCGTGGAGCTACAGAAGCCAGTAAAAAACCTTTATTTTTAAGCGTGTAGGAGTTGATGTTTTTAGCGCGCTGCAGTGCCCTCTTACAGTTCAGCCGAGCCTCTGTTAGTCCTTCTGCGAGTAACCAGGACCTGTAGTGCACACACCAAAAACAAAAATCTACCAAGGCTTGAGTGGTTTTCTGATTCTCTTTCTGTCGTTTATTTGATTTGCATCAGCAGTTTTCTGTCTTTCTAACTTCAAGGTCACTCACCCCACTTGCACTTTTAATATTCAAAGCTCTCTTATATTGGCTTTGAAAGCCCTTTTAAAATTATGACAGAAGACAAAAATGATGTTACCAGAAGCTATAGGCTGTTAATGCAATAAAATATGTTGTTGTATCCATATGTGACCCTGGACCACAAAACCAGTCTTAAGTGTCGATTTTTCGAAATTGAGATTTATAAATCATCTGAAAGCTGAATAAAGAAGGTTTCCATTGATTTATTGTTTGTTAGGACAGGATAATATTTGGCCGAGATACAACTATTTGAAAATCTGGAATCTGAGGGTGCAAAAAAAAAATCAAAATCTTGAGAAAATCACCTTTAAAGTTGTCCAAATGAAGTTTTTAGCAATGCATATTACTAATCAAAAATTAAGTTCTGATATATTTATGGTAAGAAATTTACAAAATATCTTCATGGAATATGATCCTTACTTAATATCCTAATGATTTTTGGCATAAAAATAAAAATGGATCATTTTGACCCATACAATGTATTGTTAGCGATTGCTACAAGTATACCCCAGCGACTTAAGACTGCTTTTGTGCTCCAGGGTCACAAATTTAAAAAAAATAATTTTAGAAAGGTATATGCATATTTTAGGGGATGTGACCAGTTACCACTTTTATTTTATCTCTTCCCTTCACTTGTTCATTTAAAAAATGAATTTGTTTGTATTCCAATACATTTCTCAGTTAGTTTGAGCTCATAAACACTGCATGTATAATAATTATAAGATAATTAGCAAATGCTGTTTAAAATAGTTCTTGCTGGTGTGCAGCATGTCACACTGCAGGAAAAGGTATTAATTGACTTTGACACATTGTTTCCGACAGTTTGACTCCCATATGCACAAATACATAAAGCTTATTTTATGATTATTAATGCTTAAAATGTGGAAGAATCACTTCACGGGACTTCATAAATGAATATATACAACTTATAATTATACAATATATTTATATAACATGTATAATATGAAATTATAATATATATATATATATATATATATACATATATATATATACACAATATTTTTGAAGTATTTTTTTTTTTTTTTTGTCCACACTGTTTATTTTGATATATTTTTGTATTTCTCACTTCATAATGACAGTCACACCACAGGACAATTTTCACATTCGACAATATTTGAATAGATATTTTTATGTTTATGCTCAAAACCCGTGTTCTTTTCCGTCCAGCCAAATTATCTGACAGAAAAAAAATTGATGACCTCTTTCTCAAATTGATTGGCATGTCAACCTCCCTTGAATGTTTCAAACCTAAGTTTCACAAACTACAAGAGGAGACTCACATTTTACTTTCACACAGCGGCTCTTTATAGAAAATAATGTAATTTCTGGGCTACTACTTTGAATATTTCTTTAATAACTGCCATAAATTGTTAAGTGGTTAGTTATTAGGAGACACATTTACATCCAAATAATAATTCATCTACTTTAAACTCAAACCTTAAAATGAAGCTATGAGCTGCTTTTATCATCTGAATCTGTCACTTAATTAAATAGAAATGGTTTATTTGCCTGCATTAAACATGATTGTCGTTATTTTTAACATTGAATAGTTCACGCCAGTTCATATAAGCCTATATTGTAAAAGCTTGTGTGGATAAAATACATTTACAGTATATTTTCAACATGTTTTCTGCTGAGTTTAGTGTGGAAAAACCTAACTTATAATACCCTTCTACCACACTGCTTATGCACACAGTGTGAAACCTGTTATATGGGGCCAAAAACATATGCACCAAAATACTTTTGTGAGGTGTGAAACAGACCTTAGGAGATGTTTGCTACACTGCCATTTGGACTCAAGTGACAGTCAGTGAGGTAATGATAAGAACGCTCTTATCCTTTACTCAAAGAAGGCTCAATTTTAACATGCTGACTGATAAAGAGCCACTGAACTTTTTCACTGCTTCATAAGAGTTCTGAGAGGGACGTGCAAACTGCTGTTCAAACACGAATGCGTGATTCATCTCCTCTTTGGCCGTAGCCAGTAAAGATTTTCTCTTGAGTTCAAGGTCACGCCGTTCTCAGACATAGCACATAGCGCCTAGGTGACTGATATGAGCCAAACCCTTCCATTTTCACCCCCAGACATCAGCACCCGGTGGACAATGCAGGATTTTTCTCCTTCATGACCCTGCAATGGCTGTCCCCTCTGGCATGGAGGGCCCGCAAAGAGTCCTGTCTGAAGATAGAAGACGTGTGGGGTCTGTCTTGCCACGAGGCCTCAGAAACAAACCGCCAAAGGTGAGCTACTGGCCAAAACCTTCTGATCCAAGGTTCGTCTGCTGATTTTTAAAACAAATTAACAAAAAAAACCAATAATAATTAGATAAAAATTAATGATAAAATAATAATATTATTCCTATTTAAGCCAGCAAATTACTGAGTGCTAACACATGTATTAATACTGGACGCCGGGGGCGCCCTCGTGCGGAAACTCCACATATGCATCACAGAAATAATAAAATTCATGACTTTCCAGGAAATCCCTAATATGGACAAAGCTATCCAGCTATGGCTGTGATTGAATAAAAACATGATAGAAACACTTGAATTGATTAAACATTAAGACAGTAAACACATGACTCAACAATATAGGGTTTATCTGTGTTCTTCAAGCTGTCTTGGGTATTTTTATAATAATAAAGTACATTTAGAATCCAATGCTAATCGACATAGCCTTAAATTTTTACCGTATAGAAAACATTTTCTGCTTATTCTGTGATAAGAATCCATATCAGATCAGAAAATGAAGTTATTTCAAACACTTGATTGATGTTGTGGAGTAAAATGATATTGTGTTATTAAATGTTCTCTTTTGTTGGACAACAGGTTTATAAACGCTTATTTAGTTTGGGAGGATGTTGACGTGTGTTGCTTTTTAAAGGGGTCATATGATGTTGCTAAAAAGAACATTATTTTGTGTATTTGGTGTAATGCAATGTGTTTATGCTGTTTAAGGTTCAAAAAACACATTATGCTGTACATTATTGTTGCTCCTCTATGCCCTGCCTTTCTGAAACGCGCCGATTTTTAAAAAGCTCATCGTTCTGAGAAGCAAGGCGTGCTCTGATTGGCCAGCTATCCAGTGCGTTGTGATTGGCCGAATACCTC
>JAUZSZ010000095.1:43504260-43515560 GCA_034780575.1 Labeobarbus marequensis | reverse complement strand
ATCATATTTTACATCAAACACTGCTTCACCTTAATGCAGTCAGGTAGTGGTTCTGTGTCCATAGACTGCAGTGCGTCTCCCAGCAGGGCGAGGGCGCTCTCACAGCGCTCAGCCAGCTGCTCCAGACTCTGTGCAGAGCATCAGGAAGAGCATGTTAATCTGCTGCAGATGTTGGGTTAGGCTTGTGGTAATTCTTAAAATGTTTATATTTAAGTTTATTGGTATTTTTTATGGGTGTGGCTTTACTGTATTTTTAAATGTAAAAGATGTTTTGTTGTGGGACATATTTTAAGTGTGTTTAACCAAAGTGGTAAGTTTACACAGACACAAAACGATGTCCATTAAAAGATTTTTTTTTGCATTTCATGTCAATGAACAGGTTAAGTAGAAAAAAGCTGTTTTTAGAAAATAACAGAAAACACATGTGCTGTATTTTAGCCTTTAATCCTACAGCATCTTATAACATATAAATGGCTAGATATTACCCAGCTAGTTTCTCCTAGCCTGAAAATCTCAACACTTATTTATTTATTTTTTTGTGATTCCGTGTTAACAGTAAATTCTCTGATGGTGAATCTTGATTTAGTTAACCTTGAATTCTTGATTGTGGCTAGTGCAGTACTGTACTTCACCAGGGACTTGACATTTCAACATTGTGCCATGTTTACAAGAAACCAGGCTGGAACGGTGAGCACTAATCACTGGAAGTGGCGTAAAATAATATGCATATGCAGTTTTGTTTAAAACTGTTAGTAGCAAGTAAATTAGATATCCACAAGCTGGAGAGTCAGAATAAGCTGTACTACAGACCATGCCAAACGTCTGGCTATGCAGGACAACTTGCCAAGTAATTTCTTACCAGTCTGAAAGTGAGCCAGTCATCATGTGAGTGGTTAAAGTCTCCACCCATTTCTTTGGGCAACTGCTGCTTGTCCACAAACTGCTGAAGGATGACTGTACCTCGTACTGTATGCACCTGAGAGTGAGTAAAATCTCTAATGAGTTTTATCATCTACTCAAATGCTTGAGTGCCAGACTGAACATTATTTTTTTCCCCACTGGAACTGAACAAACTCCCTGGGGAACTGGGGGAGCCAACAGAAAGCAAACATGCTGCCAACACTTGTGTTGCAACTCCATGAAATTGTATGTGTCTGTGAGATAGTCTCTATGACATAAATAATACAATCTTCTGTTTGAGGTGTTCGCATTACACCTTTCATGTTTTATATATATAGCCTTCCATTAAACATTTTTGGCTACTAGATCTAATTGTTAGATATAAATGCTCTGATAACACAGATGCAATCCAGAACTAGGGCAGTTAAGCATAGTTCACAACAGCAACTAAAAGAGGTTGGGCTATTATAAATGTCAGATCTTGGGATGGCATGTCTTGTCTAAATTCCTTTCCTTATTTTCAGCTTTGTAGAGATTTCAGGTACCAGTAGCTGCTCCTCTGTCTGTCCTGGGGGTTGAGCTATAAATTGATCGAAAAGCCCATTCCCTACTCTGTGCTAGCCCAAATTGATTGATAAATATTAGCTCAGTGAATAAACATGCACCTCTATTCCATCCAGACATGGTTGGGTCGATTCATCTTGTTCCTCAGTTAGGATAAGGACCGAGTCAAGCCCTGTTTCTGCCTGTCCCTGTTAGTCACAAGCAGACACATACACCCAGACAAAACAGATTTAGAATCAAAGGAAAACACCCACTGGACCACAAACACCATACGTGCACTGACTCACCTTGAAAAGCTTCAGTGCAGAGAGACAGAGTTCAGACGGGGCAGACTTTCTGCTGTCCACTATGACTGTAAGACCCTTTTCTCTGGCCATAGGTCTGTTATTTCAAAATAAGCACAGCACAAAACGCACATTAGCCAAACACAGTAAAAGGTCATGAGACAGTGCCCTCTTGTCTAAAATTCAGCGAAACACTGGGGGGTTTACCCAGAATATAAAAATACTCAGCCAGCTCTAACTTTAGCTCACACAGTATGAATGTTTTCTCCAAAAGAACCTGTAGTGACAGCATGATTGTCTCTGTTACATGGGTTGAATAACAGACCTGGTGATGGTGTAATAGCAGGACAACACTTTGAGCATTTCATCTGTGTTCCATCCATCCTCTGGGAGGTGACTTTCTGTGATAACCAATGCTCGTCCCAGTCGGTCCATAGTACCTACATGAGACATGACTTAATGTTAAGGGAGTAATACATATTTTGTAACCATTAAAAGTAAGAATATCTACCTGTTAATATTAGCTTTCCTGACTGCAGAAGATTGAAATCTAAGTCTCTGAGATAAGGAGGGGGAGATTTGGACTTTAAGTGAGCAGCAGATTCGGATAATCCCATCTCATTTTTGGAATGGTTACCAAAGGATGTGCCAGACTGGCTTTCTGTAATAAATTTGAACAAATTGAATATGGAGTGAGCTATGACTTCTGCACTCAATGAGAGGCCACTTATGAGCATTAATTGTGATGATCACAACATACCTCCATCTTCGGCTTTTGTCTTTGCATCTGTTTCTGTGTCAGTGGCTGCTACACAGCCTTTGCAATCTTTGGATAATTTGGGAGCCTCCTTTGATTGGCTAGAATGGCTGATCGATTGGGTGGATTTGGGTGGGTTCTTTGAGTGAATTTGGTCACCCTTGCCTTTATGTTGGACACGGCCATTGGATTTGGTCTTTCCTTTGCCTCCTTTGGCTTTTCTTTTCCTCCTGTAGGAAGGCAAATTTATCTTAAAACAATTTGTATGTGTTTATAGTGGGTATGCCTTGGGTATGTGCTTATAGTGGGTATTCCTTGTATGGGCAGTACTGAGCACAACAAGATGGTGCAGACAATTAAAACAATTTGAACAATTACCATCAACTATGCACTAGAAATTCACATTTACTTAACCATACCTGGGTGCTCTAAATCCACCTGTTTTTACTTCTTTTCCTCTGGGACAAACAAGGTTATCTGACTTTCCAGGACACTTTTCTTCGGTGGTGCATACAGTACCTAATGGTGGCAAAATTTTATCTGTTTTCTCTTTACTAGTATTGTCTGAGTGTTTGGTCCTGCTTTGTGCACAACCTGATGAATCAGATGCTTTGTTCAGGGAAGAATCTTGGAGAGACATTGTCCGTGTCCTAGATTCTCCAGCCAATTTCTTGCTTATGTCTTCTGTTTCGCCATAAACAGTCAAAGGGACAGCTCCATTATCTGCAGAAGTGGAGGGATTTGCTAATGTTGCAACCTCATGTCTACTGTCTGAAGTGCTGGCCAATCTTTTATCACAGCCACAGTGCGATCTTTGATTGTGGTTCTGTTGTCTGTCTTCCAGACTCTCTGCTTTGTTCTTAGCCACATCATTACCATCTGTGGAACATCGCCTGCTGGAACACTTCATTTTCTGACACTCTTCCCAGGGCAGTGTACCCCCAGTCCCATCTCTCTCTTTTCCAACCCCTGGCCTCCTCTCTTTGGCCAGACTGTCCATGCGATGAGATCTGCATTCGAGACCTACTGGGTCTCTTGCACCTTCGTCAGAGTCCTGGAGTAAAGAGGAATATGACCTTCTTTGGCGACCCAAATCAATGACACGAGGCAAGGGCCGTGAGGTAGCCAAGTCACTGCAGGAAACTACATCACCCTTGCCGTTGTTGTTGCTGTCCCTTCGTACCAGACTTCCAGCCCTAGCACCAGTTTCAGTCTTCCCATACCCTCTCCCCTTCCCCTTTTGTAGTCGTATTGCTTTACCCCTCCTACACAGGGGCAATGTTTTGGTTTTACATATTCCATGCATCTCCAGATAGCGCTGTTTAGGATCAGCTCCACCATCTGGGCCTCCTCTGGGCTCTAGCAGCTCAACATAATCTCCAGCACCATCAGCTACAAGATGGTCATCACTGCTTCTGCGCAGACATTCTAAGGCAGCCTCAATCTCCGCCTCGTTCCCATCTGGAGGCAAGTCATCCTCTTCATCCCAGGACCAGGAATCATGCTCCCCTGAAGAGCTGCCCTGACCAAGTCCCAAACCCCCTGATGACAAGTCAGTTTGGTCAGGATTGTTTTGGAGAGGATCAGATGGATTGTGGAGGAATTTGGGATAGACCACCTCTTCCCATGGAATACGGACCACTCCGTCACATGTACTCACCAGACAGGTGTCCAAACATCCTCCACCTACATGGCAAGAAAGTTTGAGAATAACTGAGTAAGAGGAAGATGGTCCACTCTGTGTATCATTCTAAAAAGACAAACAAAAACTTAAGATATTGCTTTAAACATCATGACACACTAAATTCTTCCTAAATGTGTTTTGCCTTATTTCTACCATTGGATAGTATTTCCTTGCTCCCATTTCTCTACCATCTACCCTAACAATTGGTCGCCTTATTCCTCCATTTTTGTCTTACCTTCTCTCTTGCAGCCACGCTCCTTGTTGATGCAATGTAGCCACTCTGAAGTAAACACCAGTGGATGCTGTGACTCTGGCACCAAGACCTCCTGTACATTCCTCCCACCAGGTGCAAGACACTTAAGAGCAAGGCGAGGACAACGCGTCGAGAAGGGGACTACCTGCAGGTAGAAGTCAGTACTACGCAGGAGTCTCCAGTCCAAAGTAGAGAGCTGTACTACTACCTTCTCTTCCAAACATAGTGGCCAACCAGAGTGCAAGAAGAGACAGCCCAGATACTGAGACTGAGAAAGAAACAGAAATAATTGTTACAAAGATAGTCTGTCTAATGTCATAGCAGACTGCAGTTGCACTAAAACCACATGCCCAAATGTATTCCAGTTTGTTGCACAATGTTAAAACACTCAAACAGTGGAATACACCCAATACTAGGGCAGGCCATTATACTGGTAGTCATGATAAACTGGTCGGAATTTGACAACCAGTAGGGGTGTCGGATTATTGTCTTTATCATGGTTATGTTCACGTGACATTGCAGTGTTGCTTTGTCATGCGGTTTTAAGCTTTGCACTTTAAAATCATTTGAGTTAAGTTTAAATCTGTCAAGCAAAATAAAACACAAGAAAGTTCTGAATTTGGAACAAGCATGCTGTTCTGAAAGACAGTCTTCTATGCACACACACCTAAAGCACATGCACAGAAAGCTGCCTGTCACACAGCGTCATTACTGAATTGAGTTTTTGTTTTTTGTTTTTTTTGTTTTTTGTATTTTCCTGTGTCTTTACAGTCGAAGACACAAAGATATGTAAAACTCCCTGTAGAATTCATGTAGTCAGTTGGTTATGTCTTAGGTGAATGTAAATATTTGGGATTGGAAAGAAATGGAAGTGTGTCAATACATTATACTGGATCAATGAATTCGGTCTTAAAGTGACAGCAGCCTAGTATACCTGTTACTGTATGGAGTTAATATTATCAAACAACAAAATAAAAATAAAAAGAAATCTATGCTCTTGGCAAAATAAATTTTGTGGGTTTGTCATTGTATATTTGATTCGGACAGTGAAGACAATGTTTTATTTTATGTATGATATCTTTTGCCTACATGAAAAACCTTTTTCATCTGTATCTTTGCTCTATTGTATTTATTTGTCCTATTGCTCATTTCATTACTGGCTCTTTGCTTGTCTTAAATAAGCTTAAATTAATTAGACATTTATTTATTTTATTTTTTTATTTTTTGATGTGATTTCGAAATTAAGAATTGTGAAACTCAAGTGTCATCTAAAGTTGTGGTAATGTAACAACTTTATTCCAAGCAAAATGACACAACACAACCACAGCCAATCAGTACACATTTGAAGTTTAATAATGAAGTAGACTTAAGAAATGTCATTATAACCATGTCCACCAAGTGTATCTAGAATTTAACTGCTGAATAGCTGCAAATAACTGCACATTCAGGATTCATTGCTCATTACCTCAACTTTGTGTGCATTGTTAAATATCGAATTAAGTTTCAAATTACACATGTATCTTCCACATGTATCATATATATATATACACACATATCCTCCATTTGTAAGTGTTTACTTACCTCACAACCTGCAAGTCTTAACGTAGTTTCAAATGCTTTCTCTTCAGCATATAGGCTTAATTATCCTATGACATGAATCCCCCCTCATCCATGCCCACTCACAGGACCGTGATCAAATTATGTTCAGGAATCCACACCCCTCCCCTCCCACATCATCCTTTTTTTTCTAAAACCCTACCCTCTGTTTTATGGTATGTAATTTACTGTCATTTTAAAAGACATAAACGTGCATCGGAAAAGTGATTGTGAAGTCATATTCCTTCTTCCTCCAGTGAACAGCCCCCAGTTTTCTCGTTTTGATACTCCCTTTCTACCCGCTTTCTCAATGTGCCCCAGTGTTTGGTCTGTTTATCCCTCCCCCATTTCTCAAGTGAACACTCCTCCAGTCTTTCTCAGGCCCTCGTCTCTCTCTTTCTCACACACACATATGGTAAGAATTACAGCCATGACTCAAACCGAGGCTCTTGTCCCTGGCAGCTTCTCGTAGCGACAATGAAAACAGAGCCGGCTGAGAATGTGTGTGTGTCATATATTTATGTAAGTGTGAGAGAGTTTCATAGTGAACATTTTCCTTGTTTGTGAGCAACATGCATGTGTGTAAGGGAAAAGTTCTAAGTGATTTTACTGCAGTAAGTGGCAATAAGAGTGGTATTGGTTAGTAGGTTTTTAGGATTTCAAATATGATTTACAAGTGATTTCTAAGAATTTCTAGGTGGTTGCTGGGTGTTTGCTAAAGTATTGTGGGAAACTGAATGTGGGAAAGGCTCAAGTCCTTCCTTCAGTTTATATTAGATTTTCAAAAAATTATTATTATTTTTTTTATATAATAGTCATAACCCACCAGGTAAAAATCCTTAATTCAATGGCTTAAAATAATAGCTCAGCTCTCCTCAACAAACTGAAGTTCAATTGTAAAGGACTGGGATTTGAACAAACCTCTAAGGTTAAGGTTACTTTTATTGTAACCTTAACCCTATTTAACCCTAAGTATGGTCAACAGTAATAGTGGTGCTTGCCTTAGCAGCTACCACTAATAAGTGAACACTTACACATGCATGCTGCTGTAATCTGTGCAGAAGGTGTTTGGCAGGAATGAAGAAATCCAGCAGATATCTCAAGCTGTCGTGCTGATAGGTGGACTCGAGTACGGAGAACACCTACATGACACAAAAACACATGGTAAAGAAAAAATGGTCAAGGCACATTTTGAATGTTGGCTTGCTGAAGACATGAAGTGAAACGGTTATTTAGTCCATGCAATTTTAATAATTAAGCAATGATAACTGATTCAGAGCTGAATGTTAAGGCTTGGGCAGTCTGAAATCTTCAAGAGTTTAAAGAGATTTGAAGTTTGGTTGCATTGGATGGTTTCTAGATAAAAGTATTTTTATTTTTTTAGACATTTGATTGTCTTCTACATGGAAAACCATAATAAGGTATAGCACTGAATTTGATAGACATAACTTGAAAACTCTTAAGAGGAATTACAGTCAGAAAGTGTCAATGGAAGTTTATGGGATACTGGGAATTTGAGTTTTTTTCAGCTTTCGTAAAACCAACAACCCAATCGGTTAGAAAACTTGAAACACTGAGAAAGGAGAGATTGATGGTCTCACCTGAGAGAGGAGAGGAGGAGCGGTGCTTTCAAAAGGAGGGTAGAGGGAAGATAGCGCCCCCTGCACGCAGTCCTCTACCGCCTCTGAACCCTGAAACACAGATTATATCAACACAAGCTGATGAGACCATTCACATGTTAGTCATCACAGCAGACAGCTTGCTCTTTTCTTCCTCCCCATAAACACAACTTCCTTGTTTTGTGTTCAGAGAGCATCTAAAACTTCCTGTGGGCCAAATGGTCATCATGACCTTTTCAACAACTGTACTGAATTCAGAACCTCTGTCTTGTCTGAATAACGCACACCAGTGTTGGGGTTTAGATATCTGACTAAAGGAAACAATGCTACCAAAATTTGTACTTTTTCATTGGACATTTTTCATAGACTGTGATGACGAATTTCATGTTCATCAGCATTGTAAATCTTGCATTGTTTTGTGTATTTTCAATTTTTAAAAAATGCATGCGCTTTTAGAACACTATACTTTGTATTATACCTTTGCATCAAATGACAAAAACCTAGCTAACACTGCCGTGAAGGTGTTTGTAATTCAGACATTGTTCTCTCTTCTGACTGCCATTATCAAACTCTCTCTATTTTATTTTCTCTTTCTGAAAGTTGTAAAAACACTATTGTGGAGTTTTTCTTTTGCTATTTCAGCACATGTGAACACTATATATATATATATATATATATATATATACTTGATGCAGTCTCCCATTCACTACTATAGAAGTTTACACAAACTATGAATACTTCCATTTCTGAGAAACCCGGAAATATGGAAAAGTAGTTTTAAAATTAGTAATATGATTTTAATAAATCAGTTTAAAAGCAATAATTTACTGATATTTTTTGTTTACCTTTTTGTAACAACTTATTTACAAGCTCTGTTTGTTCGTCTCTAAACAATATTCTGTTATTAGGATAATAATAATAATAATAAGTAGAAGAAGAAATTAATATTAGTCCTATTATGAAACTGTTTTCAGTTCTTTTAAATTATATATCACAATATTTCAGTTTTTACTGTTTTGCATTAAATAAATGCAGTCCAGCAACATTATTCCTTTCGACAACATTCCAAACTTTTCAGATATATATATATATATGCATATGTGTGTGCGTGTGTGTGTGTGTCCTTCATAAATTGTTGCACTGAATTTAGTGCGACGGTTTACACATAATATTAATTTTGTCTGCTTGTGTTTTATGAATGAGGCCCATTGACTTGAAGCCATCCTGAGAAACACGGCCGACCAACACACACACACACACACACACACACACACACACAGAGAGAGAGAGACAGAGAGAGACTCTAATGTTTACTTTACTGCTGTTTTGTCGTCATAGCAACTCTGAACATTTTCCTCTCGTTTATTCCTCTCGGCTTAAACACTCTGTCTCTCAGGAACTACTTCTAAATATCATCTGACAACAATTACACCGAAGCGTCTTCACGAAACACATATTATGCTCTCTGAAGTCTCCCACTCAGTGAGCGATGAGTGGAATAAACAAAAGATGAGGGAAAAGAGAGAGTGAAAGTCAGCCAGGAAGGCCAGCGTGTTTGGGGTGCTGGGGAGGGGGAGGAAAGAAAAACAAACCGAGAAGGAAAATGGCAGGAAAGAAAGTAAAATGAAAAAGATTGCAAGAAAAACAAAATTAAAGACAAAACGAGGAAGAAAAATGATGATTTTTAGGACCAAACGGTGAACAAGTCACATGAGGATAATGTCCAGAGTAAGAAAAAAATGAAAAACACCAGTATTATATTTCAGTTAGCTAGTTATATCTAGGTTAGAATATTTTGCATTCACAGTATTGCATTTGCATCAGCTCTTTATCTTTAGAACTTGCTTTCTAACTGAAATACACCACACAATGATTAGTCAAGACAGAATACTTGCTATCAAACTCCATTCAACACTGAAACCATTGCGAACACATGCATTTCTTTCCTTTATTTTTCTTTTTTGTTTATTATTTAAATTTTGGCAAGAGAAAAAACGATTTCAGGTCTAGAGGAGATTTCAGCAAGTACCAATTTTGTCTCAGATGTTTCTAATAAACTGCCTAAAAATGCACAATGAGTTACTGTTAAACTACTGAGCTACAGTGAATGTTGCTCAGTAGTTTAAAAAAAAAAAAAAAAAAGATTGTTCCACAAAGCAATGATGCTCTATATCCCATGTCCTCTGATATTTACAGTATTTATTTAAGTAGATAGAATAGGAATTAAATAAAGAGAGCTAGTGTTGGAGGGTGAAGGTGTTATTATTTTTATAATAAATAAAGAGAAAACAAGTATATAGATTAGAAAATGATAGACAATGCTAGATTTAGTTTTTTTCAGATTTTCATGGTAATATTTGTTTGGATCTCAACAGCCCTAGTTCTCACTCACATAATGAAATACTAGCGAAACACTTTTTGAGTAACTTGTTCTGGTTAGTATCGACATGATGGAGAGTAACTGCTGCATGATTTGTTCTAAAAATCAAATATTGTTGTTCTAAGAATCAAATATGCTCTGTCTTGCTAATTTTAAACACATTCTGTGTCAGTACCCACTGAGAATTGTGTCTGGCAGATGAAACTTATTTATTCAGGCCATCCTTAAACTTATTTTATCCAGGCCATGTGTCATTTTGCACATCATGTTGAAATATTAATATTAGCTAAAAATGTCTTCATCTGTTTTATCAAACTTCTGTAATGACGTAAATAAGGATGCACATCCACAGCACAACCGCAAGCACAATATAACGCCAGCGGCATGTCATTGTTCCGCTCAACTTCCTCTCTTTCTCAGCGGCTCCTAACAGAAGAGTCGAGAGAGAGATACAGTAAGAGAGAGATAAAGAAAGAGAGAGAGAGGCTGCTGAAGAGCAGAATGATAGAATCCAGATGCAGGCGGATTAAAGAGAGCAAGATAGACAGTGAATGGAGGAAGAGAGCTAGAAAAGGGATTCATGAGGAACTATTTCCTCTTTCTAAGAAGAACTCCACACACAGAAACATCTGATCCAACAGCTTGTTTCATCTTAAATAATGAACGAAGTGGAAGTGCAAGTGGTTTCTATTCAAAGATCAGGAACTTAGGAACTTAAATGTAACTCGTATCTCCTACTAAAGAAAACCCTAATTCAGGCCAGAAGCACAGTTTACACACTTATAAGCAAATACTTGCTCAACAAATTAAATGTGTTCTTGTGTTCTCTTATAAACATTGCATTCAAACACGTTACAGTTTGAGGTCGGCTAGATTTGAAAAGAGGAACCTTTTGCTCACCAAGGCTGCATTTATTTGATCAAAAATACAGTAAAAACAGCAAAATTGTGAAATATTATTGCAATTTAAAATAGCTGTTTTGTAAGTATATTGTAAAATGTGATTTCTGTGATCAAAGCTGAATTTACTCCAGTCTTCAGTGTCACACGATCCTTCAGAAATCAATCTAATATGCTGATGTGCTGCTCAAGAAACATTTCTGATTATTATCAATGCTGAAAAGAGTTGTGCTGCAGAATATTTTTCTGGAAACTGATACATTCTTAGGATTCTTTGATGAATAGACGAATGAATGAATGAATGAATGAGGCATTTATATAGCGCTTTATTGTGTATTGCTATACACCCAAAGCGCTTTACAAT
>JAUZSZ010000095.1:43445686-43460570 GCA_034780575.1 Labeobarbus marequensis | reverse complement strand
GACCCGGAGAAAGTTTGCAGTATTTTTATTGGCATATTAAAATGAATCTTAACATAGTCATAGTAAAACATATAAAGCTGTAAAATAAAACAATATACAATTATATGAAAATAATATCTATAACAGTATGAAATGTTTTAAGTTCTGAATCATTGTTTGTAATGTTATATTTATTGTTCATTAGCTGCTTATGCTGAGACTATGTGGTCAGTTAAGCAAGAAAGCAGTACATCTCACTTCTCACAAGGATGTGTTCTGTGTTCATACTTTAGGAAGCCTTGCAAGACCGGTCTCCACGAGAAAACAAGTCCGTTCTCTGCGTTTTTGGAATTGACAAACAGCCAAAATCTCAAATGTGTGAAAAATGTCAAACACCTCAATTTTCACATTCAGACTCCAGCCAGACTCACTGCTAGACTGATTCAATTAATTAAATGATTCAATTATACAGATCTTTTATATCTTACAGATCATATAGAGATGTCTTTACCTGTGAGAAGTGCAGAGAGAAGGATCAGTCCCAGCAGACACATCTGATTCTTATCAGACATTTTCTGTTTCTGTCAGTCTTTCTTTCTTTTCAGTCTATATTTACAGCTCTTCCTTTAAACATCTTCAGCTCCTCCTGTGGGTGTTAACTTCCTCTGATCTGAAACAACTGACCGTTTAGTCCTCACACTGTAAAGTGTTGTAGAATTTTCCTTGACAAAATAAACTGCTCTGAAGAGGTTTTGAAGCCAGATATAGACCTTTATTAACAAATTAACAAGGCCGAGTAATGTTTGCAAATACCCCTCCAGAGTTTCGTCTCAAACACACACACATCCTGAAGTTCTTCACAGCATATATGCACCATTGTGTTTTTGGACAATTATCTTTTACCATAGATGAGTTCTTGAAGGATGATCAATAGCTGTCATATATGCATCTCTAGGTCCTGAACAGAGTGTTTTTCAAGCTTTATTTCACTCTGTTCTAGGCTCACTGCAGCCCTTAACACACAGTTACAACACACAGTCAGATTAATAATAGTAGACAATAATAAAATAGTTTTCTTTTATGAATAGGCATAATGTTATATGTTGTATTGACTGAAGATTAATGAAAATATTCTACAACCGCTACATTTCACTCACACTATACTGATGTGAAAATCATCTATACTGTATTTAGCAGTTAGGTTCATTCAGATTCTTAGCAAAGCAAAATAAATGTATACAGCAACTGAAAATTGGAAAACCAAAACATTTGTTTAGAATTGTTTATAAAAAAAAATACAGACCTCAGAAAAATGAATTAATTAAATTGAGTGTATAAAGATAATCATTTCATTGTTGTGTCTCTCCAAAATATAGAATGTAGCAGAAAATACATTATTATTATTATTATTATTATTGTTATATATAGTATATCACTATATACTATATAGTGCATTACTATTTTTGAATTGCTCTTGTTTTCTAGTTAATACCTCACAGCTGAAAATTCAGAAAGAAAATCAAGCATGCCATCAGTTTATAATGAATTGAGTCACATGGATAAATAATAAAGCAGTTTGTTTCTCTGGAGAAGAGTCTGTTGAATGACAGAAATGTAAGTTTACTCTCAAGATTTTTTTTTTTGATATTTTTTGTTTTTGTTTTGTTCCCAATTTCTATCACACCCTTCTAGTTCTATTCTCAGAGCCGCAATCTCACTGTTGAGGTTTGGAAACACGTTACTGCAGAGCGTGAGAATCAGTGGGTTTGACCACACTGCCTCAGCTCTCCCGGTTTAGACTGATAGCTGTGAACTTCTCACACATTCAGATGCAGTTCCTCTTCTTTCTTTAAGTGGACAGCTGCATCGCTTTAAACTCTCTATCTTTTCAGTTTATGATCGCATATGATACGTTCAGTGCAAAATTTTAAGTACTTAGGATCTATGGTTCAGGAGAAGAAGATCGCAGCAGTTGCAGAAGTTCAGAGTCGAATCGGCCAAGCAGCAGCAGTGTTTGCATCGCATAAGTGGTGCTTGTGGAAGAAGGCCAATATCACGATCAAGATGCGCCTTTTCCGGTCCCTAATCATTCCGATCCTACTATATGGATGTTAAAAAGAGTTTTCCTATCAGTGGGTGGTGTTAGTTACGTGCATCATCAGTTTAATGCAGCAGTGCTTGAAGTGGGCCGGTATTATACTGTCAGAAAAAAACCACCGTCCTCTGCTCTTATGTCCTCACCGATGTCAAAAGCAACTTACGCCACTGTCTCAAACACTTCTCTTTCTTCACTAATCTGTGTTCACTAATGCTATCTCATGCTGTTTCAATTGATTGTGTATTGGGGAGAACATGGTTGACAGATTTCTTGGACAGTTTATATTCTGTTCGATGGACAAAGACCTGTAGAGTCCACTCAGTGAACTAAAATGTCTGCCTTTAACTCCATGAATGCAAACTTTTAGACCTCAACTCAACTTCCATCAGCCCTTCAGATCCTCACTCAGTGTATCATTAGAATATTATTCAGGTATATTACCACACAAGCGGTAGCCACCTGTGAATAATCCCCTGTTTGTGTTCAGTGTTGCATAATTTTTAGAATCCACTACCAAAATTACTTGCTGATATACATGACTGAGATCTAGATCTAGACTACTTACTGTATTTTTAAAACACCTTCTAAAGTGTCTTAGGCTATGTTCACACAGATTTGCTCTCAGATCTTTATTGTTTTTTTCATCTGGCAAAATCAATGTGTTGTATTTTAGAAAGCACGCTCAGTATCGACAAGAGTTTGCATGATCGTTAAATCGAAACCCAAAGTAAAATGTGCACGCACATCCAAAAGCTTTGAAACTGACTCCCTGATGTGAACAACTTAGGCTACATACAATATACTGGCTGTTATTAGTATGTAGGCTATAATAGGTTTTATAGTTGTCTAGCTCTGTATATGCTTGAAAAATTGACACTTTGAATATTGAGAGAGTAGCCTGCTTTGATTATGGCTGCACATGTTTGCACTTAAAGAACTGTGTTATTTTATTTATTTATTTATTTATTATTATTTTTACTGTTTTTATTTTTATGTTCAATTTGTGAAAAGGAGTTCAGTTTGGAGGTCAAATCTTCTAGAAGCCAGTCAACTGAGTTTGTGACAAAACCTTTTACAGTGCTGAGTGTTGTTGTCTTTTACTGCCTATGATAATTCATACTCAGAAAGTAGAGACAAAATTACATTTATTACCAGATGATTAGTTAAAACAATTCAAAATGCACCTGCAGACTATTTGTCCAGTCATGTATTTGGTCATTGAGAATTAAAAAAATTAATAAAATAAAAATAAAAATCTCGCCTCATCTTGTTCTCATGAACCCAATCTTGTGTCTCGTCTCATCTCTTGAGTTAAGTGCTATTGAATGCGCGTGCACGTTTTATTTTCGTTTAATGATCGCGTGAACTCTCGGCAGTGCTAAGTGTACGTTCTACAATACAAGACATTAATTTTGTCAAACGCTCTGCAACAAATCCTCATTTAATCTTTCTAATGGGCCAATGAGGGTCTTTTTTGGTTGCGCTTAAGTAAATTTAAAATAATAATAAAACAGTCTGGCCAATCTGAGGCCCATGTACACGTGAGGGCCCTAGGCTGCAGCCTATAGGCAAGCCTGTGCGTTAATCCATGCCTGATGGAAATACATATCAAAACAAGCTGTATTATATAGTTAAAAATAGCCGAAGCAGATGACACCGGAAGTCAGACACATTAAATTTACAATGGCCACTCCCTCTCCTTTTGGAAAAATAAGTTGGATATCCCTTATGTTTCTCTTTTGCTTTGTCAGTTGTTAAATGTAATGGTTGCCATTCTGCTCATGTCTCTGTTCTGTTCCTTTGTTTGCTTTAAACTACCTGCACATAGATCCTTATCTCTACTGGTTTCCTCCACGTCCCGCAACATTACTATCTGTACTTGAGTAACTATCAAACTATTCATAATCCACAGTTACCAATGTGCTTATTGAAAAGCATGTTTTAATAGTTGATTTTTTTACACTTGTGCTGTGCTGAAATTCCTTTTCGTAATTTGGTGTTCAAAAATGACCAGCGTAATTCCTAGTTTTGGTCCAATCCAGTGACATTAACTTGCATTTTCGGGAAAAGAAAAAAACCTCTTCAGGTCAAAATGAAAACAACACAACATGAGGGTTAAACAAACCTTATGAAACACAAATATTCTAACTTATCAATCTTAAGATGGGAAACTGCTGTATGCAAACATTTAACTAAATGCATTACAATGCAATCATACATGAAAATGAGAGATATTAATGCATAGCATGTATTTACAGATTTTGCATGTATTTACAGATTCATTGCATCCAAAATAAACATTTTTGTTTACATAATATATGAGTATGTAGTGTGTATATTATGTATATGTAAATACACACACATGCAATATAGAAATATTTATATGGAAATATTTATAAATATTTAATATATACACATAACATATTTTTGCATGTGTGTGTATTTATATACATACATAATAAATATACACAGTACACACGTATATATTATGTAAACAAAAACTTTTATTTTGGATGTGATAAATCGCGATTAATTGTTTGACAGCACTAATGTAAATAAAATACTGTCCAGAGTGTGAACTTTTATAATGGGCATCCAGTATTTACTCAAAACTCTTGTATGAGAAGATGCCATTTCTTGGTTACAGTGCATAGTTATATTCTATAATTATGTATATAAATTAAGCGTACAATGAAATTTTAGACACTGAAATGAATAATCACCTTGTTGAGTGTATCCAGTCAGAGCGAGTGACAGCAGCACTGAAAGAAGACAAAGACACTTGTGGCATTTCCTTTCACTTGATATTTTAACAATTCATTTATGAATGGAGCTTTATGAGCACTTAATTGAGAGATCAATGGACTTTTTTTAAAAACATTTGTCACTCCAGAGGACCATTTAAAACAAAAATTTTAAGCATAAAAAAAAAAAAGTTTTACCACCATTACTGACAAAATACATTATCAAATTAATTTCAACATGGTGTAATAAAACACATTGTGCTTTTTTCAGCTGAAAACAACCTGCCAATTAAAAAAAAAAAAAAAAAAAAAGCTGCAAAGAACCTAAGTCCATGTTCAACGAATTTCTGATAAATAGTTTAAGCACATTTACAAAGTCTTGAAAGTAAAGCATCAACACTGATCGAGCCGAATCAGAGAGACAGAGTGGGATATTTAGAAAAACTACACTAAAATAATAGAATAATAGAAATGGAAAATAATACTTACAGAGTATTAGCAGAAGTGTACAAAGTTCCATGGTATCCTATTAATAACAGAATATTAAGGGGGCAATTATAGTGATTCAAGGATTACAAATGAGACAGTTTTCAAAAAGAAAAGATGTAGAAATAATCCTGCACCCTGTAACCTTGCAAACCCACAGATGTCATTCTGTCAGACTTTATTTGGAGAGACAAAGAGTGAGAGAGATGGAGGAAGTATGTCGTCACTGGAACAAAACAGCCAAGATGTGAATGTCCTGCAATGCTATCTGTACAAAGGTGACATCTGCAGCCCCACAAGTGACATATCCCTCTGTCTGCCCATCTTCACACGTTTAGTCATCATTAATGCTTGATTAAAGCTACACTGTAGTGTAAATAATGAGTACATCATAAAACCATCATCAAATTATATTTATTTATTTTTCTCTCTGGACCCTAAAAGACACTGTTGTAAGTTTATATTAATTATATTTTAGTTACAGGAGCGGATTTCACAGGAAACTGCATATGTTTTGCATATTGAAGCCACAACAACTGGCCATCGAACTGAATAGTTTGCAAGCAAAAAGAAAGTGACCCAAACGTAATAAAATACGAATCAACATAGTTTGCATCGCGTCAGCTTTGCACTGACTAGGTTCACAAACAGTGTTTAAGTTGGTAAAAATGCCTGTCCCTAAAACAAATACTTATTCTGTTTGCTTATAAATAGCCACATTATAGTTTTCCACATTAAACGACTTAACACAATAGTTAAGTCAGTGTTGTCAAACTTTTTAGCGTTAGTTTAAAACTGTTGATTGCAGTGAGTCAAAACGACAGTGGCATATAATCTACTTACCTGCTCATGAGACAGTACTTGCATATCTGTTGTGCTTTAATTATTAGCAATTAGGCCAAAGCAAGGTGTTCTGATCATGTCAAGAAATGGTAATAAAATTGCAAGAATTAGAAATACTTACATTTCTTGCATAGTACAGTTGTAGAATAAAAGAAAGTGAGAATCCTGTTGGTGTGCTTGAACTTTATTTCAGCTTTATATCTTTGCAGCTGCTAATTCCATGAAAAACTTCATTCACCACGGACAACCTGCCCTTATATTTGGCCTTTATTTCATTTATTACATACTTTGCATTTACAGTTTCTCTATACTCTTATTAGCATCTGTATATATGTACATTTGAAGTGACTCACATGAACACAAGTGAAATGGGACGTTAAACAGAGTGATGGAGTAATTGTTGACATGCCGTATGTCACGAATCTGGTCCATGCACTTCCGGTTAATCACCACCAGAGGTCACCCACTCACAGCATGGACTCTTGCACTTCACTACAATTCCCATCATCAATTGCACTGACGACACACACAGCTGATTCCACTAATCACGCTCACACCTGAGAATCATCACACTATTTCACACTCTTTATAAGCCTTGGACTTTCTCTCCCTGATGCTGAGTATTGATCTGTGTATAGCACTCCCCTAGTGTTAGCCACCTTACCGAGCCATTCTGTTTAGTTCCAGTATTGTTCTGTGTTTATAACTCTCCTAGTTTTAGCTGCGATACGGAACCCACTTAGTTGTCTTAGTCTTGCCTTGCCTTGTATGTTTTGTAGTGTTTTGATTCTTGCCCGTGTTTCCTGGATTAACCCTTGCCTTGCCGTTCAGACCGAGTTTGCACCTCTCTTGGACCTCTGCTCGTTTACCTGGATTATCTCTCTGCCTTGCCCCGTTGGATATTGTTCGCTGATCGTCGACCCACACTTTCCCTAGGAATACTCTGTGTCTTGCCCTTGCCATACCTGTTTGCTGTTGATTGACCCTGCCTGTGTTTTTGACTGTTTATTAATAAAGCTTGCACATGGATCCGCACGTCTCACGTCTCGTTCGCCCAGTGACACCGTGTCTATAATGAATCTCGTAATTCAGTACAAAAGTGCAGTTTTATGAAGAAAGAAAGACAACGGTGGAGACAGAAACAGGGCCATCTACAAATGCTAAGAAATGAAGCCAGAAAACGTTGAACAGCATTTTCACAATTTTTCACTTTCACTTTTGTATGTGTAAGTGTAAAAATGGAGAAAATCCAGCATGCACTTTTTCGTGCGTGGGCAGGGGTGTTGCTAGTGGTGGGGAAAGAGTGACAGAGTGCATAGGGCCCAGAGGTTCTCCAGAGGTTTGGCATCTCTCTGTGGTCCTGTCTGGCATTGCAGCTTAACTTGTGCAATTTATTTATTTATTTTATAAAAAGTGCTGTAAACTACTAATTGTAATGTATAAACCGTTCATTTTCTGTGAAACTGCTTTGCACCAATGCGGATCATGGAAAGTGCTATACAAATAAATGTGAACTGAATTGCAAACAATTATTTACGTATGCATGCATTTATTTATTTATCGTTTGTGGCACTATGTACATTCATTGCAATTTATGAACATTAAAAGGTACCTTTTTTGTACTTTAGTTTGTATTTATTTATTTTTGGGTGGGGGAGTAGGGTTGAGTACCGCTACTTTTTTTTTTTTTTTAACTTCAAACACTGATTTTATGGAAAACTATGCGAGTGGCGCTCTGTGGTGTGGCAGGATTTGGAACAGAATTTAAATTTAACTTAATGTTCTTCAACTGAATGTACAAAGCAAACTGTAAGCTGAATGAAACATCCACCGAAACAACAACAACAACAACAAAACACTGAAACACTGTTTGTCTATCAATCAGGTACACATGAAAGTAGTGTTTGTTACTACAGCAACAGCTGAGTTTTCATTCAGAATCATCCTGGGTCCAATACGATTAATATTAAAATAAACTGATGAGTGATTAAGACACCCAGCGCTCTGATGCTTCTTTAATGTGGTTGGTTCCTTAACTCAAAATTGTGTAATTATCTGTAAAACATAGCTGACAAACATTACACAGACCAAAAAAAAAAAAAAACTCTATTTACACAATTCTGAATATGTTGGCTACCATAAACTATAAATAAACAGTTTAGATGAATTTAAGCTGTGGTCGGGGGGTGCTCCACTCTTACGCCCTTATCTCAAACACTTCTCTTTGTTCACTATTCCAATGCTGTCTCATACGCTTTTCAATTGATTGTGTATGGAGTCCAGCAAGGTTGACAGATTTCTTGGACAGCTTACATTATGTTCAATGGACAAAGACCACTTGGTAGAGTCCACTTGGTGGCCCAAAATGTCTGCCTCTCACTCCATGAATGCCAACTTTTCTCTTTTTAGCATCAACACACTTCAGCCCCTCTGATCATCATCAGTGTGTGCATTCTTGCCCATTATTAGAATAGCATTCAGGTATATTGCCACACAAGTGCTGCCCTGTAACAGCCCCTCACTGAACTGCTCAGTCATGGGACGGTGTATAGGCCATAATGCTCAAACCATATTTGCTTATTTTCTATTTAATAATAGTATAATTTTCTGTGTTTATTTTATAATTTTTGTTTTTAGTATTATGTTTCTGGAATATATGTTTAATATTTAACATGGTGTCTCTTTAAGAGAATAGGATGGTGATGTTTAGAAGATATAGTATAGTATTTAAGACTATAGGGGGCATAACTTCCTTTGTGATCAGCTGTGGAAGCACATGGTTTTTCTACTGTGTCTGCTGTTTGCTTCTGTTATTTCTTTTGGAAATTTGAATAAATCGGTTTGGATTAAGAAACAGGAAGATGTGTGTAGATATTTTACTGACACAGATTTTCACCAAACAATGGAATTTATACTAGTAGAAAAACCCCTTCATCAAGTCTACACAATGTGGATTACTTTGGATTGATGTCTTCTGGCTGCTTGTCCAAGTTAGCATGTGGAAAAGGCCTGGTCGGCCAACAATTGGAATATAATTTGTGCTTGTTTGGATGTGCGGAGCTTACAAAGGGGGACGATGTAGGAGGAGAATGAAGCTGCTATGGTTGTGTAGAAACGGCAGCTGAGACCAACTTTAAAGGCTTTGAAGCCAACCATGAATAATCCCTTGTCTGTGTTCAGTGTTACATCATTTTTAGACTCATCGCCCAAAATTAATTGCTGATATGCATGACAGATCTAGTTTACTGTATTTTTATAGCGCCTCCTGTAGGCTACATTCCCACTGCAGGTAAATGTGGCCCAAATCTGATTTTTCTTTCAGACCTGTTTTTCTCATGACAGTGTGAACAGCACAAACCACACCAGGGTTTCTGCAGGATTTTTGAGCTCAAATTTAAGACTTTTTAAGACCTGCACAAAGAAAATTAATACCATATGAGCGGGGTAGGGCAATGTCTATAGTACCGTATTCAACTGTAAAATGATGATAAAATGCATGATTTACAGCTTTACATTTCAGCCTTTAAACCATTTTTAAGAAAATTGATAAGTCAAAAGTAATAATAATATTGATTTTACCAATTATCATAAATAAATTATTACATAAATTAAATAACATGAATTAGGGGTATACGAAATTGGCAAAAAATTCTATCTTGATATTTTCTGGGATTTTATTGATAACAATAATTAGACTGTATTTTGCTGAGTGTGTTATTGTGCTGGTATCTCAAAGATGAGCATGGACAGCTGACTCCTGCATTTTTTTTGATATTCTTCATATTCTGTGTGGTCAGATCACAGCAGAAGTTTTATGGGCATTTTTACCTTTGAGCCATTTTTTCTAAAAGTGTGCATCATCTTTTGAGTCAGATTCTTGCATTTGGGCTGTTACCAAGCAGATGAAATCAGTATCAACAAAATGTATCTTTGCAAAGCATCTGAAGTGGTATTTAGATGTATTTACACACTGCTTAATGCAGCTCAGAGGGACACAGAATACTAACCTGCAGTTATAAATGCATAAATAATGTTTTGATATTTGAAACATAAAACGCTGAAGACTGATGTTTGAAATTATTTTAAAAAATGAAGATACTTTAAATGTGAAATTAAAACCGCCAGCAGGTGGCAGCGAGTCACTGTTAATAAGTGAGTCATTGTGACTGAACCGAATCATTTAAACGTTTGATTCATTCAGGAACAAATCGCTGTCATGTTGCTCAGAGACACATAACAGTGCTGTGGCTGTGTTTGGAATTATTTCTGTTGCAGAAATAGAGTAAAAGCAGGAAATATGGTGTCCAAAAAAAGTCTCTATATAAAATCAATATCACATTTATAATCATGCTGATTTTTGGAGAAAAAAATATCACTCTGTGTGATATTAACTATATGAAATGATATAAATATAGGCTATACATTTTGTGTCCCATATCTTAAATTATGTGATCACTCTAAATGTATTTTAGACTGGATCGACTCACACTACCTGTGATAACTGATTCTCTCTCTGCCAGCAGGTTCAGCAGAAATATATCCACGGTTTTCCCGGTAAAGACAGCAGCGCAGCACCGGACTCTGAACTTCAGGCGCTCGTGTTTATTTAATGAAATGCAGTGTTGGGGAAAGTTACTTTTAAAAGTAATGCATTACAATATTGAGTTACTCCCCAAAAAAGTAACTAATTACGTTACTTAGTTACTTTTTATGGAAAGTAATGCGTTACATTACTTTTGAGCTACTTTTGCGTTACTTTTTTCTTACCTGGCTGAGGCTTGATCTCTTTCAGGCCTTGCAAGTATTTTTTTGACTGAGAACAGCATTCAACAACATTTTATATCCTTTATAACCTACACCTTTCTATTAAAAACACATATATAGAATAATATTATAATCTGAGAACTTTCTGACCCCAGAGCTATGCATGCCATATAAAAGATCTCTTTACATTACAGATAATTGAAAGTTGAAATTAATGTTGGTTACTTTTGTATTTTTTGTGTTGGTAGGCTATGGCCTACATAAAGTAAATTCACTGTCCATTGAGATAATAAAGAGTGTAATATAGGCTAGATAATTGGCATTATGAAATAAGTTATATTAAGGCAAAAGACAGATCTTAAACATTTAAAAGGTTTAATAAGAATAAGATGATACTAGAGAACAACATCCCCTATTAAACATAAATCTTTCAGCTTTAAAATTTGGAAACATTGCTTGACATTGCCTGTATAAGTTGATTCCAATAGACCAAAACTCTTGAGTTTTCTACAAAGTGTCCTCAAACGATTTTTTTTTGTTGCAAAAAACAAAAAAACAAAAAAAAGTCCAGGTCACTTCCGCAATGCAATGAAAAAACACAAACACCACATTTGTGTGTGTTAGAGTATTCTTATCTTAATACTATGAGTTCACTATTTCATCTAGGTTTTATTTTCAAAGTAATGATTGTAGCGCAGCAGGAGAAGTCTCTCAAAACGCTGGTCTGTGAGACGGTTTCTTTTTGGGGTGAGGATGAGACTTCCAATACTAAACAGTCTCTCAACTGGCGCACTGGAAGGTGTTGCTGTGTTTGGCTTTTAAGAAGATCTTCAAAATCCTGGGGAAATCATGTAAATTTCCCATATCCCATATCATATTTAAGGTGTTCACATATCTCCATGTCCACAGTATTTGCTTGTTTGTCATGTTGATTCTCCTCTTCAGGAAATGCGAAGAAGTCATTTTCATGGTCTCTGCTTTTAGGAGACTGCAGTGGCTCTTTCTGTGGTATCTCACTGTGCTGCCAGAGTCATCTTGATGGTGTCTTTTCTGGTTTCATCCCTCAGCCAGCGCAGCTTGAATTTTGGCAGGGTTACCGCAGCAAGCAAAGCTTCATCACTGTCAAGGAAGGTGCTAAACCGTGTCTTGATAGCCTGCAAGATCATTTTAGATAGGTTACACAGTTTATAAACTAACAGACATGCATTCATACCATATTAATTCAAATTATGTCAGGAAAAAAAGTAAGTGGAATTAAACTTAACATATACATAAACATATTGACTTGAATGCACTGACACTATAGTATGAGAACTAAACTGAGCTGAATGATGACATTACTGTTTTCTCCAGAGCTGCCTTATAGCTATATTGAACTCATTTCATAATTGATGAACTACAGTTACTGAACAAAACTAAATAAACACTGAAATGATTTCAACTGAATAATGACTGTTTACTATTTTATTTTTAGAGCTGCATTACAGCAGAATTGAATTCTGTTTGCATCACTCAATCATTATTTTCCTGTTATCACTGTAAAGCTGCTTTGAAACAATCTGTATTGTATAAAACACTTTTGAAAGTGATTTGACAAAATAAAACTACAATAATAATGATGATGATTATACTAATACAATAGCCTACTGAACAGACTTACCTGAACTATGAGGTCTGGGAGGTCAGCCATCATATGGGAGAGGCCCTCTTTCAGTGCCAAGATTTTGGCCATCAGGATTTCAAGGGTAGGTTGAAGAGTGCCGTAGAAACAGTCATCTTCACCTTGTAGTATATCCAGTGCCATACAGACAGGTTTCAGAACCTTGCAGTATTCTTTTAGGAACTGATATTCTCTCTCCGTAGTGCATCTGATGTCCAGGAGAGTGCAAAATTGATTGAGGTCCACTAAGGGGATGTCTGTGACTCTGCAAAGCGCATCATGAAACAAGTTCCACCTTATAGTTGCAGGGACCAGCAACTTTCTTTTGCTGAATTCCGCCAGGATTTCTGATGCCACAGTTGATCTATTAACTTTTGACCACAAGGCTGAATACTTTCCAGCTGCACTCCTGTACACTGCTTTGCAATCTGCCTTCGCCGTCAAAAATTTAATTACGTCATTCGTGCATATATATATAAGGTTAAGCGTGTGGGATGCACAACGGTGATGTGGAGGGGGAATATACCTTTCGCTGGTCTCACTGTCATCCCGTAAGACTTCGTGCAAGTCCGTAAAGATGACCTCGTCTTCATTATTTTTTGCTTCATCATCATCATCAGCTTGAAACATTCTGAATGCTTTAACAAAGTTTGTGCCATTGTCCGTGACAGTGGCAGTTATCTTACCACAAAGAGCAAATGAGCTGTGAATTTGCTCTATCTCCGCTGCGATGGCATCGTACGTGTGTCTCCCGTGAAATCGTCTGCAGGCGATTGCAGCTTTCTAGCGTTGCAGACTAGCAGGGTCGATCCAGTGTACAGTAATGCCCAGAAAACTTTTATTCTGAGCAGTCCATAGATCTGCAGTGGTGGAAACATATTCCAGGTCGGCAAAAGTTTTCTTTAGGTCTGTCTCCGTTTCCATATATGCATTGTCCAAAAAGTTTGTAAAGGTTTTGCGATTGGGCAGCACGCCCCCCATCCTTTTGCCTGTCACTGAGATTTTGCTGATGATATTGCGAAATGTAGGTGACTCCACAGTGGACAGTGGCAGCATCTCCTCAACAATAAAAGCAGCAACCAATTTGTTGAGTTCAGTTGAACTAATTGTTTTACCTGGTGAAGGTAAACTGAAATCAAGCTTTTGTTGTTTAGCTTGAGACGGGATGCATGTATCATTCGGTACAGATGTTTTTTTTTTATTTGAAGTTGTGTTTTTTGCAGTTGACAGGAGTTTTTCACTTGCACACAATCTACACTTAACGAGAAACCCCTTCTCCTTTTCTTCGACGAGTTCAAAATAATGAGAATACTTCCATCGCAGAAACGTAGAGCTGTGGCCTGCCATCTCTGTTTCTGACTATGTGTGTTCCCGCGCACGCATTGAGTGCGTGATTGTACGTGATTACGTTTTAATGCAAATTAATTAAACTGAAAAAGGTAACTCAAATATTAATGTGTAATTTATAAAGTAATGCGTTACTTTACTAGTTACTTCAGAAAAGTAATATTATTATGTAACGCACATTACTTGTAACGCGTTACCCCCAACACTGATGAAATCATAGCCTTTTGAAGTTTAATCGTCACATTCAGCCATATCGTAATTCTGGTCTTTCCGTCTCCAAATTTAAGACCTCTTGAAATCATAATTAAGACCTTGTACAATGTTAGACTTTTTTTTAAGACCCCGCGGAAACCCTGCACATGGAATCTGATCTTTTCTATTCTGATTTGTGCCACTTCCATATGGGGTGCTAAATCTGATCCAGGTCAGATGTTTCGCAATGTGACCGCAGTCTGAACAGTCTTTTACCTCACTCTAGATCAACATTTGCCACGATTCTATGCTCATAGTAATACTACTTTGTTACAGTACTTAAGTATTTTTTTGGGAGTATCTTTATACTTGAGTTTTTATATTTCAGCCAACTTTTACTTTTACTCCACTACATTTCCTAATTAAAATGTATACTTTTACTCCGATACATTTCCCCGATGCATATTCGTTACTTACTACAAAATAGAAGAACACGGACTGCAGGAAAGCAGGTTTGACGTATCAGTGGTCTGGCGTTTGCAAGTTAGACTCCTAAAAACACATTTGCTCATGTGCAAACAAGTGCGTGCACAACCACAGATGATTTCATTTTCCACTCAAGTCGAGTCTGCACTCAAAAAAATGAAACCTTGACTTTAGTTAATTTTTTCTTGTCAACAGGTTCCACAAAATTTAATTATGAATGTTGAAAACAAATATTTCAAGTTTATCTAACTTAATGGGGTTGTTTTAAGGAGAAATAATATTTTT
>JAUZSZ010000095.1:43424261-43434501 GCA_034780575.1 Labeobarbus marequensis | reverse complement strand
TCATATTCATGCAGCAGCAGCAGTGATGAGAGAACACGCTTGAGAAAGTTTAGAGAGGAGAAATCAATCTACATATAAAATAATGTTCACTTTCTAAACAATAAAAATATTGCACATCCACAAGTAATTATATATAAATAAATTGTTTTTTACCAATGCAAATATGTTAGAAATGATGCATCATGATACAAATGCCAACTTGTATCTGATGCACACTTTTTTAAATCGATGCATCGCACAGTTAACTTTTTATACCGATGCACCGAGCAAATCGGTGAATCTTCCCATCCCTAGTTTATATTCATATCTGCTAATTGTTTATGAGATGCACACATGCAAGAGGCTGACAATTAGTTGAACACATAAGTAGTGACACTTACCCTGATTTTTAAAATCTTTATTTGAATGTGGCAACATTTTTATTTTTAAACCTTTATTTGAATATGGCAATGCTCTGCAATATTTCTATGAATAAATCTCCGACAAAGACCACTCTGCTATCAGCCAATCATGGTGTGCATATTTAGAAAGTATGCTGACATCATCCATAGCAATGAGGTTAACCCGCTCTTACTCTGAGCTTTAGACTTCTCTCTCTTAGTAAAAGTTTGCCTCAGCAGCTTTGAGAATAGGTTTTAAGAGAAAACTCTTAACTAAAATCTCTTACTGCTATTTAGGAGAACTCTTAGTGCTAAGATAAAATGTTTTGTGAATATGGGCCCTGATTCGCAAAGTCTATAGTGCAGGTGATTTTGGCTGCTCACGGCTCTTACTCGGCGTTGGCTTTGGCCTCACTCACTTCTGCTCACTACGTCACATGCGCCAAACGTCTTACCACACCAATCCTTTACATTCATTCAAAATTCTCACACCTTTGTACCTTCATCCTGACTGGATTACACTCCATCTTGTGTGGTTCTATTAGAATCTGTCACAAATCAATTTTTGCAAAACACAACACACAGTTCTCTATGTAACACAAAATCTAACAGAGTTAATATTATGGCAAAGGTGATTTGAATGCAGTGCTTCATTTTGAAAGAGATGTGAGGCATTTTGCATTTTGTGTGTGCAGTTCTTGGATTTGTGTGTAAAGTTTGAAAAAAAAAAGAAGCAAGGTTTTGAAAATGCGTGTAAGCAGTTGTGTGTAACAACTGTAACAATAATGTGTGTAACAACAAAAAACCTGTAACTTTCTTGAGAGGATAAACTGCTTCTTTCTTTCACATCAAATAATGCATCCTAAAATATACTTTTTAATCTCTTATTTTTTACTTTCTCTGCTTTATTCTCTTTCAAAAAACACCTCTGGTGACTGATGACACGGATGTCTGATCAGCGTTGGGTTCTGTGTGTGTTTGGGGTGTCTGAACATCTCTGAGATTTCCTCTGCAGATCAAAACACACAGAACAGGGTCTGAAATCACTCTCAAACTCATCAAACAGAGACACATCACATACCAAGATGTATGAACTCCACCTGTGAAGAAGGTTACACAGATGAACAACAAGGAAGGTAAGTACAGCATAACAAAGTTAAAAACAGCAACAGTGAACACTGAACGTGTGTTTTCACTGACAGGAGTGGAAGAGGCTTTACAGGTGATTATAAATGATACAACCAATAAACACAGAGACACCAAACTTGTGCCAATATTGAATAACAAAATGTTCATATTTGCAAATGGATCCATGAAAAAAAATAAAGCAATCTGTACAGAAAAGACAAGCACAAAGATGAAGATTATGAAATAACAAGGGTGTGAAAAAATACGTGCAGAACACAGTGGATATTTCAGTGTCAAAACCCCCTCTAAAGTCACCAGCTGATGCAGATGAAAACCACACAAACTTAACCCTGACCAGAACTGGAAGAGCTCACGGTCCCAGTTTAATATTGTCAGTAGTTGTGTCACTATGTACAGATTGAGCAACAGTTGTATCAGGTCGCTGAAGAGGAGGAGGATGATGAAGGATGAGATTTGCTCTCTGATCTTTATGTGAAGATAAAGAAGACGAAAAGCCCAAACCAGAGCTGGCAGACCCACACAAACACTAGTGATGAGGAAGATACACAGTCTGATATAAGAACTTGAAGAATGTGTTCCATCCATATATGGATCATAGAAATGTATTTCAGATGATGTGCTAGAGATGTCAGGATCACTGTAGTTATTTTTATCCTCCACGGTCACACTGAGATGCTAAAATAGAAGAAAAAAAGGTGCGATGATCACAATAGCAAAAAGCAGGTCCACTATAGTCGGTTCAATACCAGCCCTATTGAACTATCCCACTGTTTTGTGTAACTGTGATAAAATGTAAAAAAAATAAAATAAATAAAAAAATGTAATTTATACATGTGATAAAATGTATGACTTAAAAATAAAAAGTTGTTGTTGTTGTGATAAGCCACATAAATAAAAACAGACCCTTTACATTTTCAAATAATGTCTGACTCTTATATGTATGACCAAAAATGATGTTGCATTTTAAGATGTTTTGACAACTATAAGAACTCCTCACGCACACAAAATATCAATTATAGCATTTCTGACTAGACATCGCAGCCTGTTCATCGTCAATGTAAAATGCGGTCAAATACAAGTACAAATACAATACAAGTACAAGTATACATGGAAAAAGTTACACTGCTCAAGTTAAATGGACAGTTGTTCAGTCTGTGCCGTTCAGCGTGACCACCGGCACACATTTTTGCACATGTGAGAGATGAAAAAAGTACATTTTTTCATATTAAATAGCCTCATAGTTTAGCCACCAAATGTTACATTGCAAATATGTAAAAATTTGTTTTGTGCTGAATGAAAGATGTACGTTTCAATTTCACTTTTTCTTAATTCACTTTGCCTTGTCATTTATTGTTGTTCATAATGAATGCTATTATAATGTGTGCTATATTTTATAACTGTAAATATAATTTTATGCTATAATTTTATAGTTATTTACTATTTTTTTCTTGTTCTGTTCTGAATATGGGTAAAATTTAAAGGATCGGCGACTAATCAACAACAAGCTCAAAGCGTCACGGAGTAGCATTAAAATTGACTAAACTGTGCAACCTCTAATCTAATCTAATCTAATCTAATCTAATCTAATCTAATCTAATCTAATCTAATCTAATCTAATTTTTTTTCTAATCTAATCTATAGATTAGTGTCTATAGATTGGCAATATGATTAATCTCTCCTATGATAATAATTCCCTTTTTGATATTTATTTTAAGAAAATACAGCACATCAATCAATTTGCAACTTCTATTACTTATAAGTATAATATTGTATTATTTAAACTACAGGCCAGTACATTTTCAGTTAATTACAATTAACATGTTCAGTTCACACTTGTAACAAATGTTTTGGAGCATGGATATATTCTTTAAAAACCTTATATATTAAGCAAAAAAATACTTAACAGTATGCTAAAGTGTTCTTCTTTTTCTCAGCAGTCATTAATATAGTGATTATATAGTGGTTATAGTCTTAATAGTTGGCAAGCTGGCAAAATATGTATACAATGGAGAAATTTGCAAGATAGTGCAAGGTGCAATTCAAAATATGGGTAAAACACCTGTGGAAAATCAATACAGAAAATTCCTTTATATTAACACAACACACCGAGTTACTATTTTTAGAGTGAAACATTATATATAAAACATATATCTATTGGTCGGTCAAATGCAAACAATCAAACAAGAATTTAATAGAATTCATGAAGTCTTACCTGAGTGGCAATAACAGCTCTCTTGACTTTCAGAGTATTGTATTTTTTATTTTTTATCTCTCTCTCTCTCTCTCTCTCTCTCTCTCTCTCTCTGTCTCTGTTGCATGCTGGGAGTTTGGTGAGAGTAGTGGTGGGCTGTTGTGAGTGGTGAGGTTGTCAAAATCTTGCTAATATCCCCCCTTCCCCCTTGTGTGGTGGGACTTCACAATGTTTTCAGGTGTGTTCTTGAGATAATGCCATGGTGGAGGATGTGTTTAAAGAGAACTCATTTATTTCAGATCTAGAATCAGTACAGATAAAGCTGTGCCTAGTACTAATGCTACTGAACAGTTGGAAAGCAACTTGTGAATGATGTAAGTGAGGAAAAAATATGTTTTGAATAGCACTGGTGGAAAATAGGCAAGAAAATATTGTCAGCAGCATACGGACCATTCTAGTAATACATCCAAGAATTGAGGCACAAATTAAATGAATAGAACTGTGATTGAATACATGTCTCAGGCTTCCTGATGGGAGGTTGACCTGTGGTGTTTTAGGAAAGCGAAATCCTGCTGTAGACTTTTACTCTAGTCTTTATGGTGAGGAGAACTGTGATGACGACTGCAGCTGCGTCCCAGTTTAGAGGCAGCATCCTTGAAGGCTGCATTCAAAGACTGAATGTGTCACAGCAGTGTGACAAAGGTTCAATGCGAAGGTGTCTTCAAAAGCAGCCTCCAAATGCACTCTTCTTTTCCTGGGCTGCAAAAGATAGAATGAGTGGATCCTTCACTTTCTAGCCTATTCCAAGTGAGGAGGAAGATGATGGCTAAGATTTGGTTTTTGATCTTTCTGTGAAGGTCAAATAAAGTCAAGTCACCATTATTTATATAACACTTTTTACAATGCAGATTGTGTCAAAGCAGCTTTACAGTATTAAACAGTGAAATAGTGTGTCGCAATAGTGTGTCATTCTCCTCTGGCCAGACGAGACCAGCAGTTTACCTCTAGGTTGCAACAAAGTCAGATTGTGCAGACGATTCATCTGGTTCCTATGGTCTTGTCCTGATGGCCGTCTAGGTGATGAGCTATTCGGAGGGGAACTGTCTCTGGGGCTCATCTAGTTGACATGGTGGAGATGATGATGGAGTTGACAAGGTGAAGATGATGAAAAGCCCAAACCAGAACTGGCAGACCCACACAAACATTAATGAGAAAGACTGACAGTCAATTTATGAACCAGCCGAATAAAGAATTAGGTTTTTCTTTTTGAAATTAAATCAGAATTCAGTTGTGATACTACAATTCATGTTTTAAAAAATAAATAACAATAAAAAAAAAAACTTTGTGTGCCGTAGTTTACACAGGACTGGTGGCAGCCACAGTGCTTAGCTCTCCAGTGTATGTACTGTTTTTTGTTAGTTTTTCCTGTTTTTTGTTTCTCAAACAATATGAAGTTAACTTTTTGATGTTAACTCTCATTGGACGATTGTTGATAAGGTATAAATTAGATGTTTTGATTAATATCAATTAATCGGATTAATATTGAATCTACACGACTAGATTTTCTAAAAGCTAAATTAAAGTAAGTGTTAAAAATCCTTTACATCCTCTACAACATTTACAACGCAGCATCTCCTCACCAATAAATCACACCTGGCAATAAAGATCATTCCCATTCTCTCTCATTAATTATTACCCTGATGGTGGAAATGGGGATTTTCAATGCTTTAGCTCTTTTCTTACAGCCACTTTCTATTTTGTGAAGCTCAACAATCTTGTTCTGCACATCAGAACTATATTCTTTGGTTTTACTCCTTGTGATGGATGATTAAGGGGATTTGGCCTTTGTGTAAATATTGTCCTCATATTTATAATCCTGTGGAACAGGAAGTCATGGCTGGACAATTTCATGCTTCTAGTCACCCTGGTGTTCTAAAAAAAAGAAAATATGAATGTGAATATACTTCAGAGATATTTTACTCATAAGAATTTCTAGGGGTGCCAATAATTGTGGCCAACATGCATTGGAGAAAAACATTTATTTCATCATGAGTTTTTCTCCCCACTTTCAATTGTTTTAAAATGATAGGTTTGAATTTTGTCTTTTTTTTTAAACGAAAGATCAAAAGATTAAACAATGCAGATTTATTTTCACAGCCACCTTTGTTCATATTTACCAAGATTTACCAAGGGTGCCAATATTAGAGGAGGGCACTGTATGTATCTTTTGTACTCCATTTGTATTTTCACAGCATGAAGGTAAGGTTGTATGAATTTATGAATGAACTGCTTGTTTTAAAATTGTCCCAGTCTACTGACATTTGTTAGGACATCCACTTCAAACATTGCACATGATAACTTTCATTAACTCTATAATAACTAAATCCACTTCACCAGCTAATTACACTTCAACAGAGATGCTATAGAGCTACCACAAAAATGGAAGTATGATTTCTGTGAGAGCAAGTTTAGGGGCAGGATTAGGGTTGGTCATTCGTACGAATTCTTATGAATTTGCCACCTTGTGAAATACGTGCAATTTTTCACCAATCATACAAACTCGTACAGATGAGTTTGTACAAATTAATTCAGATTAGCCACTTAATAAAATATGTTTGGATTGCCATGACATCAGGTTGGACCAAGCGTAGTGGTCGACTTAAACTTTTCCAGGCACCCAGTTAAATACTCTCTTAAGAACTTTATTTCCACTTTTTGAATATTTTCTTTTTTTTTTTTTTTATTCCACACCTCTCAAAACTGATATGTATGGTGGCCCAGTAGTATACAATATAATGAAATTGCCACAAAACAACACATGGAACTAATTTTGTTGTGTTGTGGCTTGTTTCCATTGTGTTGTGCTAATTTCGTTGTGTTGCAGCTTCTTTCTGTTGTGTTGTTCTAATTTCTTAGCATTGTGGCTTGTTTCTGTTAATTTTGCTGTGTTTCGACTTGTTTCTGTTGTGTTGTGCTAATTTCATAGCATTGTGACTTGTTTCTGTTGTGTTCTGCTAATTTTGTTGTGTTGTGGCTTGTTTCCATTGTGTTGTGCTAATTTCGTAGCATTGTGGCCCTGCTAATTTCATTGTGTTGTGCCCTGTTTCTGTTGTGTTGTACTAATTTTGTTGTCTTGCAGCTTGTTTCCGTTGTGATGTGCTAATGTTATTGTGTTGCGCTTGTTTCTGTTGTGTTAAATTTGTTGTGTTGCATCTTGTTTCTGTTATGTTGTGGGGATTTTGTTATGTTGATCACTATTGGCCCACTGTAGATGGAAACATGGTGAAGGATGGAATCGAAAAAAAGGTAGATTCATATTTGGGTTTGTCACGTCAAAAGCTAAATCCAACACATGACTTTAGGCCTGATTTTCACTTGTTGGCAGTTTTCTGGATATTGCCAATTAAAGCCCTAAATCTGAGGCAATCCATTCACATGAATGATGATCGCATAGTGTGAATTCTCAAAGATGTGATCTGACAGAAGGACCAATGCATTGCTGATGGCCAAAAAATATTTAGCAGGCTAAATATCTGGACCAGTCTGTGCTTCAGAGGCTGCGTCCGAAAGCTTAGGCAGCTGACTTGATGCCTTGCGGCATTTGCGTACAAAGGTATTGCATAAAACTGATTTCAGAGAGACTTCTGAGGCATTAACATGGTTTAATGATCTTGCCGGAAACTAAATGGTGGTGACATTGAAGTCATGCAACCGTAGCTCATTATTTCTGCCCAGGGCCACATTAACCATTGGGCTAGGCGGGGCTGAAGCCCCGGGGCCCGAGCAAGGAGGGGGTCCGTGATTGGCTGTGGAGTAGACTGACTGGTCATCGGTAGTGCCGATCACCAAAGCCCCACCATGCCCCCCTCTTATTAGCGTTATTATTAAGTGGAGCTTTTCCGTAAATCCCATGCTTTACCATTAGTGATTAAAACGTCATGTTTGCATTTGGTTTACAAAACAAATGCATTTATTCTATAGGCTCTGCAGTAAGTCATAGCCCCGGGGCCCAGCGAAGTCTTAATGCGGCCCTGCTTCTGCCGATTGTATTTAGACTTTAAAATTCATAAAGTCTGTGCTCGTTTGTGAAGATTATCATGATGAACAAAACTTGTAAGAATAATAAACTTTTATTGATCACAGAGCTAATTTTCTGCAATAATCCAAAAGCCAATGGAAAAATCCTTTTGAGTTTTTGTCGAGGGAACCAGTGTGATGCTAACTAGGTTGGTCTACAAAAACACATCATCACTGCAGCACTCTGAAATAACTGCTAAAATGAGATCTCTTTTTTGCCAGTTTGAGAAGTATTATGTCAGTTTACATGTTTTTGCGTGAGTGTGTTTATCATTTTAATCAAGTTAGATTATTTTAATATATTTTTTACATTATTAAAGCCATTTTATTATGATCAGACAATCCATTTGACCATCAGGCATTTTTCCTATGGTGTCAAACAGCACAAAATAAAAAGGGAGTGTGAAAAATGTTTTATTCTTTCCCCAAGGCACGGCTACTTTGTCAAAGAGAATATCTTCATTTTTCACTCAGGTCAGTAGAAGATTCCTTTTTACTCTGTCTAAGTCTGCTCCATCATGTATGGTCCATGCCCTCTCCGCAGACAGGAGTTTCTCCAGGAATTGAGATGCGACCCCCTATCATTTGCGATCAGTTTTTACCACCCTTGGACCCCCGGGCGTTATAGGTCATTTAGCCCTTGTATGAGGAGGACAGGCGCTTGTTAAAGCCAAATGCTGTTGGGTAAGCTAGGCCTGAGATGGGTAACAGTCAGCCATGCCTGGGGCTGTATGACATGATGCTCATTTATTTAAAACATTCAGCTATCTTGATATGATCACACTCAACAGGAATACCAGAGCGCTAAGAAACACATGGAGCCAAGCTGGAATTTTTCACTTTATTACATTGCTTGTAGTGTGTTGTACAGCAGCCTATGAACAACTTTAATTTGCTTTATACTCATATTGATAATTGCCTTAACAATACAAGTGGTAACAAAGAATCACATGATGACAAAGTAAAAATAAAAAGGGTAATTTTGATAAAGTTGAAATTGTGAGATATAAAGTCACAGTTACACTTTTATCTTTTTATTCACTTCACATGTTAAGTGATGGACTGGACTGGAGTGGTGTGGATTACTTGTCGATTATTGTGATGTATTTATCAGCTGTTTGGATCACTCATTCTGATCACACCCATTCACTGCAGTGGATCCATTGGTGGGCAAGTGATGTAATGCTAAATCTGATGAAGAAAGAAACGCATTTACATCTTTGATGGCCTTAGGGTGAGTAAAGTCTTTCTACCTCAGAACTGTGTGTTTAATTCATTGCATTACTTGCATTTCTTCCTAATTATTCAATGCAATTACACGGTCAGTTATACAGTGATGGCATGGCACAGGCATTATTATTTTACCACTACAGTAAGTGCTACAGTGGACCCATCAGAAAACATCTGAACAACCCAAGTCTGGTGTCCTTGAGCAGCACAGAAACGGACAAGTGGTAGAAACAGCGAAAGTCCCAAAGCTGTAGCTGTTTTAGCTCCCTTTACAATATTTGCTGTAAAGCCTGTTCAGTCCGCAAATATAAAGTTCAGATCAGTTAACTGCATCATTTGTGCTTTTATTGTAACACGCTTGACTGCATGACTGTCACAATCTATGCTGGAGCAAGGAGCGAGGAAACCATTCAAAACCTCTTTTAATGAAGAATCCAAGAAGTACACACATGGAGCATGGAGGTTAGATGAACAATACCGGACATCAGACACAGGGAAAACCAAGGCTTAAGAATACTGGGGAAATCAAACGAGGAGAACTGAAATAGGTGCGGAGTAATCAAACACAGACGGAGACTAATGAACTAATGATCACACAGAATGAGGACAGGAGCAGGAACACCAGATATGGACATGGAAACACTGGGAACGAGGAGACACAGGGACAAAAGTCTGATATCAACTGCTTTTTAATGTAAATGTGGAAAATAGCAAATCCACATGGTGCACTTGCTAAGTGAACATTATTGAAACTAAAATTTGTCCCTGGCAAGAAGAGTTTATTCCTGTAATAATAATAATAATAATTCGTTACATTTATATAGCGCTTTTCAAGGCACTCAAAGCGCATTACATACAAGGTGGGGGGATCTCCTCAACCACCACCAATGTGCAGCATCCACCTGGATGATGCGACGGCAGCCATAATGTGCCAGAACGCCTACCACACACCAGCTTACTGGTGGAGATGAAACAGAGTGATGAAGCCAATCAGTGTATGGGGATGATTAGGAGGCCATGATGGTCAGAGGTCAATGGAAAAATCTGGCCAGGATGCTGGGGTAACACCCCTACTCTTTTTCGAAGGACATACTGGGATTTTTAATGACCACAGAGAGTCAGGACCTCGGTTTAATGTCTCATCCGAAGGACGGTGCTTTTTACAGTATAGTGTCCCCGTCACTATACTGGGGCGCTAGGACCCACCCAGACC
>JAUZSZ010000095.1:43277873-43289842 GCA_034780575.1 Labeobarbus marequensis | reverse complement strand
TTAAAAATAAACTTTTAAGATTTGAAGTACACTACAAGTGCACACCAAAAAATTCATAACCACACTGTATTTATCATAACATTATGTAAATATGACTTCACTGTATGTGTGTGTGTGTTTGACTCACTCTTTTCACACAGAGCTCCAGTGAATCCATCCGGACAAATGCAATCAAATGAGTTCAGGTGAGCGGCCGTCACACAAACACCGCGATTCAAACATGGGTTCTGCTGACAGAGACTCGGCCCGCGACGCAGGGGAAGAAGCCCTGAACAGAGGAAGAGATAAATACAGCAAAACTTGCTTATCATCATGACTGGAAAGCTGATTCATCATGCAGCTGAGTTCACTCACTTCGCAAACCCTCACTGAGTCATTGAGTCAGAGACACTATCTGTTTTGCAATCATAAACAAATGCAGTCTGCATCACTCCCAGCCCCAATTACTGAACTTCAACATTTAAAAGTACGTGTAAATACAGTACAGAATCATTTCTGCCCATTCAAACTCGCAGAGCACATTCTGGACGATCGAGTGTACTGAATTTATTTGATAATTAAGTTTAAAAAAAAATCTGTCTCATAAAGTCTCATTAAGGAAACCAAATAAGCCACTAATGACCTTTCAAAAAAAATTTAAAAAAATAAAAAAAACAGGGCATGACACCACTCTTCGTAAGCGTATACACATGCAGTGTGTTTGAACCAGAGCACAAACTCTGTACATCTGCTGTTATAAACATGGAGGTCTGGTGGAGTGCATCTCACAAACAAAGCATGTCATTTCTGCATGAGCATAAACAGCTCCCTCTGAAAGTCAAACATCCTGGAAAACCCACACTTTCTGTCATTAAATCCATCCACGAGCAAAAAATGTAACCTTGACCACAAACATGATACATTTTATGACTTTGCTGGCGATGTAAAGTGAAGCAGTAAGGTGAATAATGCAATGATTTAACGATTGTTGACCATTAAGTTTCTTTAGCAGCCATTGTTTCATTTTTAAACTATTTAAGTTTAGTTATGTTTAAAACTGTTTAGTTCACTTCCATGCAGTGTTGTTTTTGTTAAGTAAACTGGTCAAACATTTTGTTAAAATATTTTATTTTAGATTTAGGTTTTAAGTTATGTAAGTTTCAACTAAAATGATTTTAAGTTGAAGTACTAAGATTACTAAAGCTTTCTAAAAATAAAATGTAAATTAAAATAAAAACATAAAAGTTTAGTGCTGTAAAATGATTAATGGCGATTAATAGCATCCAAAATATTTTTTTTTGTTTACATAACGTGTGTATATTGTATATATATATATATATATATACACACATACATTATATATTTTGAATATATTTTCATGTATGTAATTATATTTATATTATTTATATTACAAATAAATATATTTAATATATAAACATAACATTTTTTTATATATATACATGCATGCATGTGTTTGTTTTTATATAGACATAATAAATATACACAGTACACAAAAATATTATGTAAACAAAAAAACTTTTATTTTGGATGCAATTATTTGTTTGACAGCACTATTTATTGTTAAATTCATATGAATAACCTGGTCATGTAGTTAAACCATGTTATTGTTGTTTTTAAATTAGATTTTACTGTGCTTCATTTTATTAAACATTATACACATTTTGAATCTAATTGGAAATAATGACTGTTTGGTTTCTCTGGAAGGTAAAAAAAAAAGAAATGAGAGTATGCATACTTTAACTTTACAGAAGAACGTATGCTGACTTAATAGTTTTAATAAAATGAAAGGACAATTTCTTACCATTAAAGAGTCGTGCTTGTGAACTGCAGAATCCCCACTTCTGGTCGCGGTCAAAGTTATGTGTGAGAGAGCACCTACAAACAAGACCAACCACAAACACAATGAGCCTGACAAACATCTGAAACACTGCAGACCTAAGAAAAGACCAAACAGACTAAAACAAAGGTCACAAACAACAAAGTGAACTGACTGTACAATATTCCCTTTCTTCCCATTCTTGACAAACACAAATATAACTATAAAAAGCAAGTAAAAGCAGACAGCTATGACTAGAATAAATACCAGTTCAGTGGCAATGAGTGAAACACAAAACTATTTAGCAGCTTGTGAAAAAGAAGTGTTGTATTCTAATTGTAAGCATTTGTAAGAATGTAATTGTATTTGGTGTGCACTTGTAGTGTACTTCAGATCTTACAAATATGTAAAAAAAAAAACTGTACTTGCAGATAATATAATATTAATGAAATAAAAGGCCACTTAAGCGATTTAAAGAGAGACACTTTCAAGAATGTTTCTAAACGTAATTATGTATACTTTTAAATAGTGACCTTTGTAACAATGTCAAATTAAAAGTTTCTTTAAAGTACATTTTAAATCATTATTTCAGTAATCTTTCGTCGTAATTTAAAGTAGTACACTTATTCTGATGTGTTGACTAAAAGCACATGTAAAGAACTGGATTATCATTTTAACTGTAATGTTATGCAATAGCCTACTGCATTTAATATATTTTAAAAGTACTAAATTGCTAATTAAAAGCTTTTTTTTAACCCTCATGTTCTGTTCAAAAACAGGTGACTTCCTGTATCGTCCAGGTCAAATTGACCGTATTGGATTCAATGTAATTCCACAAAAATTACGACTTGAAAAACAACATACAATCAAGTACAATCAATAAACTTTTTATATCAGTTCTTTTCACACATTTCAAAGAATGAATATTTGAATTTATGATTTATAAAAATGTTTTTAACTACTATTTTTGACTGCCAGATGTTTGCGACTGCACATATTTTTAAGATAATATCTTGGTTTAAACCTAAAGTAATCTTGACAAATTATATATCGTTTGAAAGGTTTTGGACTCTAGTTTTCATATTTGTTGACTGCTTTTCAAAGAAATGACAGAGCAATACATAAATAGTGATAAGATTCTCCATTTGTGACTCTTATTCTATATGTATGTTTTTATGTGTTTTAGAGATATAATTCAAATCAGATATTAAAGTTACTGCCCAAACCATTTCTGAATAGGATGTCTACTTCATAAATATTTTAAAAAGTATGGAAATATATAGTTCAGAAGACTCAAACAATAAATGGAAATCAAGAATCTAGTGGAAAAGTTTGGTACTGCATCCACAAAACTGTACTTAAAAGTTCATTTTTTGAGATATCAACATAAAATTTGGCAGAAAACTTGTTCAGATGATTACGTTTGATTTTCTTGAAGATTTGGTGGTAAACATGTTTTGTAAAATTGCTATTTTATGTAAAATATAAAAATATGTATTTTTATATTTTTCATTTTCATACATTTAAACTTGCATAACTTTTTTATAAATTCACTTTTATAACTATTTTTTACTTCTACAATAACCTGTGATGTTTTACCTTTAAAAAGATACCAATCTTAAGTCTGTGCTCTGAAGTATTCAAGTTTTACAACAATTTTAGCCGGAAAAGGCATTTTTATATCTATGCTCAAAAACTGTTACAGTTAAAAGGCTAAATAGTTTTGTTTTCACAAATTTTGAAATTAAAAAAATTGTTAAACTCATCGAGACACTGACACTAGGAGACACTTCAGGACTAGAGTTGAGAAGCTCTGAAATACAAAAAAGGAATTTGTTGTTATTTGTATGTATTTCAGTTGCTTGACCCTAAATGAGAAAATGTCACAAAATTTCAAGAAAAACAACGTAGGTTTAATAGTATTTCAGATAGATTAAATAAAGGAATAATAGCTCATTTTTACCACTTTGGCTGACAAAATATTTTTTTTCTGGATTGAAATGAGTGTGGAAAAGCTACTTTTTTGCTTCATAGGATAGTTAAAATCTAAAATAGCAAAATATAACCAAGATCTGTTATTATTTTGGGTCTGTAGAGTTGCCTTAGAGCATTAAAATAGGTGGGTCAAATTGACCCGGGAACAGTACGAACATAACAAAATCTTTTTTGGACATGTCAGAACACATCAGCGTGTTAAAACTTTGCATGCATGTTCGTGACCATAATTGGGGAAAATCACAAAATTTCAAAAAAAAAAAAAAAAAGTTAACTGATATTTCCGACAACTCAAAAAATGGATCAAATTGACCCCGGAACAGTACATGAGGGTTAAACACATGACATTCTGTAGCATACAAGTTTAATAATAATGACATTAAAGCATATTTTAGTTCAACCATATAGAAGTAATTGTGCAATTACATAAAAATATGCACTTAAGTCCAACTTAAAAGAATTAAAAAACACTCTAAAGTTCAGCTAAATGCATTAAATAGAAATGTAAAACTATTATACATTTTCATTAACAGCAACTGACTGTTTGCAAAAACCCATCCACCCTTAGTTACTGTTGCTATATCTGACAAACAATGTCGCTCTCACACTACACATCATGTGCTCACGCAGTGAAAAATACATTGCAGAGCAAAGAGGAAACAATGTGCCGACAGCAAGATAACAAGTTACTGTATCAGGACTGTCAGCTTTCAAATTTTGTAATTTTTTTAAGAAATTCAAACAATAAATATCGTTTTGTGGCTCTTTAATTTTCAGTTCAAGCAGCATATGTGAACCGATTGTCTTTTCATACATACTTAAAGCATGAAATATACATGAATAAACATCAGAACTTTACTTAAACCGCAAAATACCCTGTTTTTCAAGTTTAAGGCCACCGAATTTAATCTGCTCTCCTGGTTTGTGGTTAATGATAGAAGAGATACAGCTGCCACAACTGGGCATGCACACATCAATATAGCACAAGTTTTTGTCACACTGTACAACAATAATTACTGTTTTTGCATTATTGTTTAGGGTTGGGGTGGATGTAGATCTTAATAAAACACAATCTAATAGACCTTTTTCTGAACACGGAAGTCTCGCCCGACTGAAACGGTGCTTTCATTTCTGGTCTCTGGTGTTTCTAGTCACATTTACATATTTTCCGAGATGACAATATAACGTCAAACCTATAAAAATGGTTTAAAAAAGCACATGGCGCCATAGTTTCATCACTTTAGAGTGTCACAATGACCGTCTTTGTGCAGTAAAGGACCTGACATAGTTTAATGAGTGGGAAGATGACATGAAACGACACGATTAGCTGCACTGAACACAGACGAGCGCACATGTGCATACAGCTCCCGATCGAGGTGAAGTTCATGGGATTTTGTCAACAGAATGATAAGAGCACACATTATTTTAAAATTATTTTATTATTTCACACTCAGTATTTTAACTTCAGTGCCACAAGCCATGCATACAGCACCGGACACGACCGATTTTTTGGTACGCAAAACAAGTGCTTCCTTAGCTTATTACCGTTAATGTGGTAATAACAGCCGACAACAGTTACCCTTAACCCTGCACACATTTTTTATATTTAGTTATGTTGAAAAAGTTTCAATTCAGTCCATTTTTTTTTACTCCGTTTTAACATGGATTTAGACTAGCCTTAGCTGTCAGACAAGATGGCAGATAGCAATGACGGCAAATAATATCTGCATTCTGATTGGTCGGATCGCCTGTCAATCAAGCTCCCAGTGAATCATCAATTAACATGTAATTAAGAGTCTGAAAATATTACATTCAGTTCACACTTAGGTTTATTATAAAGTGTCCTCTTTTTTCAAAACAGAACCACTGTCAAGGCCAAAAACAAACAGAAAGAAATTCTAGCATAAGTGTTTGGGAGAATATTAAAACAAACTGACAGGTTTTTGAAAGCAAATCAAACTGAGAACCGCCATGTCACAACCACAAGCAAACCCTGTTCCAGATTTCTGGAGTGAATCCTCAGTGAAGAGTTGCTCCATATGGAGATGTGCACACACTTGTTGAGCTGCAGTGATGTGACCGTAATAATGCACCGCCTCTTTCATCTCTCGTCACGGCCCTGATCTCTCTGCCTGATAACACTCACTCTCTCTCTCAGTGTTTAGATGTGTTTATGTGTAGTCATCTGCTCCACTCGCTGACGTATGGCAGAGGAACCTAAAGAGCTGCGCAGATGATGACGAATGAGTAGTGGTAGAGTTAAGTGTTAAGTCATCTGGGTAAAGGTTACTCAAGCTCTTTGATTAGGCTTGCATCAGAGTCAGGGCTGGGTTCTGACTTTGGCTTGATGTTTCAGGCATGTGGGTTTGGATCAGTAAGGACTTGGCTATGGGCTGTTTAAGAAACTGATTTAAGATGGGTGATCATCAGAGCCCATCGGTTTAAATCAGATTCGGTCAAATCTTTAAAATGGACTGTTTAAAGATTCAGAAAGCCAATTAGATAATGTAGATCATTTTTACTATTACAGTTTTTACTAGTATTACTTTGGATTCATTTTTTTTTATTCATTTAAGTATATTTTGTGCATTTTTGTCATTATTGATTTATTTATAGTTTAGTTTATTTTATTTTTTTCAATTTAGGCAACAACGTGAAATAAAGTTTGCATTTTCTTTTCTTTAATTGTAATGTAATAAATGTAATGTAATATACCTGATTCAGTCTTGTTTTGATCTAGTATGTGTTGTTCAAAACAATTACACTGATCCCATCAGAAGAGTAGATTTAAGATTCATTCCAGGAAGAAAATGCAATAAAATTTTAAAGCTGTTAACTGGTACATTTGCATTCAGCGCTTCTACCATTCTAAAGTATACAAAGTAGAAGTAAGCTATTAAGCCTTTCAGTATAGAGTAAAGATTGTGCCCCCAAACAGCTGTCAATATCATAAAAAATAGTGTCAAAAAAGTAATTTATCACTGTATATTAATTACAATGACAAAAGGCTCAGAGATGGACCAGTCAGAAGTAGTTTCTAAAATTTGCATCCCTTACTGCATGTATATTTGTGTGTTTATATTGATTTGTGTAGGTTAGATGAGAGTCTGACCATTTCTACCTGTTTTTCTTTATACAGCTATATTGTGACATGTAGCCCAGTTTGGTAATCTGGCAAAAAAGATTGTTATCAGAGAGATCCAGTCCAATGTTGGTCTGAAAAACTGGTTTAAAAGTAAAATGGATTACCTGATCCAGGATAGCAATAGATGTTACTTTTATCAAATTCACTCATCAATTTAAACTAAATGGAAATAATAAATGTTGCCTTTGGAACTAGCTTAAATAAAATAAGTTGTGTTTTGTTTCTTTTATTTTCAGTAAAAAAAATTTCTCTGGATTTAGTTTTAGTTAGCTATGATAACCCATGTCATGGCTGACAATGGCGCTGAACTGATGTGGGTTAACTGGACAGATTTGGGCTGGTCAGAATCTAGGTTTTTCTGAATAAAGATCTGGTTAAGGATGTAGGTTAACCGCCTTAAACCAGATCTTTTAGCTACTCAAAATCCAGATCCTAACTCATCCCAAACCAGATCCTCAGAATGTCTACCGACCTACGACTGAGCTTGGTTATAAACTGATTGCCTTTTCTCTGCTGATTTATTGGTTAGTTGAACAGATAAACACGTATCTGAGAGTATATGCTATTATCGGTACGTGAATACATTGACATTGAATACATTAGCGAAACTATTTATTAAACAAACACATTCTACGCATGCATATTTTATATGAGTCTGGTTGTGATTTGCTGCAGCTGCGGTTTTGGGCTTTGAGACCTGAGACTGGGTTTGATGGTCAGCGGTTTAAGGGTTATTGCTCTGCGATTACTGAAAAATAACAGTTGAGGGACAGCGACACTGAACGTGTGCATACTGCAGGTGTGTGTTAGCACTTACCAGGCCTTGTGAGAGTTCATAGAGACACACTGCTGATAAATCACCCCACCAAAGCGAAAAGGAAACTTGCACTCTTTGCCATCTGTAGTGAGAACTAAAACACACACACACACACACACACACACACACACACATATCCAATAAACCAAGAGTTATTAAAACAGAAACTCTCTGAAAGCAATTGCAGAACAGTTCATATCGTTCTGGGTTACTGTGTTGGACTGTCCGGAAACTATTATTTAGAGAGAGAGAGACTGACTGACTCGCAGAAGCTGGTGTAGGTTGACGCGCTTCAAGCTCAGATCAGGAATGCAGTTAATCATTCATAGACCAAAACTCCCTCAGAGTGAAAGCAGCGCATTCCTCGCCTCCATAATAGCGTGCATATCGAGGGAAATATGACAATAAGAGCCATGGATACGCTATGTTATAATAGTAATACATTTTGCTCATCAGAACGAGCTGCAATATATAGTTAACAACAACAATAAAATGTTTAGAGTAATAAGAGTAGAATTACTCACATAGCTTTCCACATCAGAACAACCTAAAATATACAGAGATTGTTGTTGTTGTTGTTGTTGTTGTTATCATCATCATTATTATTATTAGGCTATTGTTGTTATTATTATTATTATTATTATTATTATTATTATCAAAATATATTTGGTATCATGCATAAGCTAAATAAGACTGGTGAAGCGTCCCACATCAAAACGTGCTAAACATATACATATACATATTATTAGTATTATTATTATTAATGTCAAGTTCAGTATGTTTTGTCCTAGTTTTCTTTGTGTTTTCAGTTGGCCTATTCCCCTGTGAACTAGTTTTCCTTAGTTTCCTGATTACCATTTTGTTCACCTGTGTCTTGTTAATTTACTCATTAGTTCCTCTTTTGGTATAGTACTTATAGCCCTCCCTTTTCTCAGTTTCTTTGGTCTGTCTACATCGTGTAAAGCTCTAAACACACAGCACGATTTTCGGCTGTCCCAGATGAAAGACTGGCATCCTGAAAGAGTCATGGCAAATCAGAAATCACGCGATTGCTTCACGATGCCAGTCTTTCATCTAGGAAAGCCGAACATCGTCCCGTGTGTTTAGGGCTTAAAGAGGTTGTGTTCTATTATTTTTCAATGTGGATTTATTAAAGACTCTGTTCATTTGTATAATGCGTGAGCTAAATAAGAGTAGGATTTTTCAGTTAAAACTTATATTAACAAGAAATATAGCCGCTAGCTATACTTAAAATACTTTCAAATAAAATAGCAAATAAAACTAGATTAATTTTTTTTTGTCAAGACAACCTTTAAATCAGTTGTAAAAGCCTGAAGTTTAAAAATTTAGATAGATGTTGACAACATGTTTCTAGCATGATTAGCAGGGTAGAAGATGAGTTCAGAAATTTAGTCTCATAAGAATAATAAGAAGAAGAATCTGACATAGCAGATCAACAGGTTGGCTTTCTCAAGCCAATCTAATACAACAAAATAACAGCCATTGTTTACTTTTTGTCAGATTACTAAAATCTTAGTAAAAAGTGTGAAGACTAGTATTTTACATTCTTCAGCTGTGACGCCACACTGATACTCTCCCCCTCTATTTTCATTCTTTGCAGACACACTCTCTCTTGTGGCAGGAATAGATGAAGGATGGGCAGTCAGTCACGGTCAGGTGAAGATACTTTGCCAAGTGAGGAAGTGTGTCATTTTACATGGCTTTATGGGAGAGTCTGGGTGTGACAGTGTTTTGGAATAAAAATCAAAACATCAAAATGCTCTTAAATTAAATCTTCCCGTCTTTGTGTACAAAAGTTGCCAGTATATTTTTAATTCAGCTTATCAATAAATATAAACTGCATAAATGAAGCCATAAACTGCCATGTATACAATAATTAATAAATGTTCAAGCAATTTTATATCATTCTGCAAGCACTGCTCATATGATTTTAATAACCCTGATGCCATCTAGTGTTGAGTAGATGCTCATGCACTCGAGTAATAAGGAATTTCACTTTCGTGTTCATTCATTCATTCCTTCACTCACTGCTGAATCTAGACAGTTTTCAGTTGTAGTTTCAGGGGTCGAGAATTAGCGGTACGTTTCACTCAGAATAACACAGAACTAATCTGATACAATAGTCTTGAACTTCGGCTGTTTTCCTGCCCGTTTTCCTCCGTATCCCGATGGGGAATTCCGTCGGATGCTGGGAAAGTCTCAGCCAGATTCCAGGGAATCCCTCTGAAGGTGTTTATAAGGCTCTGTGAGTGTGCTGCGATCAGAATCAGGGGAGCTGGAGGCGATTCTCGTGTCTGGAGCAAACTTCTGCGCAGATCCGGATTCACGGACGCCGCTGTCGGGGTGAGCTGAATTATCCACAGTTTACTCCTTCAAATTAAATCAGATGAATTCATGACATATGAGCTGAAATGTAAAAATGTAAAAATGAAGAACAAAATGCAAAAGATGCATGCAAAAAAAAAAATAAATAAATATATATATATATCATTTTAATAGATGTTAAATTATAGGACGAGGATCAGCATAATCTCGTGTGTGCGTGCGTGTGTGTGTTTAAATATAGGCTACATTTTAAAACTGGTTATGTTTATTTGACATTTGATTCGCGATTATGTTAATACATTTAGGCTATAAAACGCGTATAGCTATACAGTAATATATAATGATCTTCTTAACGCTTTTGTTTAAATGATTGATGGTTTTAAATGTATATTTCAAACTGGATGATTTTCCAATATCCTCCTATTTTTGATGTAGCTGTTGAGTAAAAATGTGAAAAAAGGAAAGGTTTTCTCTGATATATCACATAAATATAATTAGGCTTATGTAAACTCTGATATATTACATAACATGACATAAACGTGAAAACCACACTTTCTTTTAGACATACGTAGTGGAAGATGTTTTAGATTGCATTCATTTAAAAAAAAAGCTATCCCTCTCAAGTTCCCATAGAGACAATTTACCCAATGTAGTGTGACAACATGCCCCGCTATATGCTGTCTAGTGTGAACCGGGTCATATCTGTTTGACCTTTGATTTTTGAGCTACACGAATAGCGTGAACTTTTCCCCGCAGTGATAAGAGCACAGACTGGTGAAACACATCAAAATAAAGCAGCATTACGTCCCTTTGCTGCTCGAGGGCTGATTCATGCAGTGAGCAAACGTGCGTCACGAGCGTCTGATCAAAACCATGTGTGGATGACAAAACGCTCGGCCGGGCCGCGGCGGTGTGACCCGACTCGCTCCAGCTCCACGCCAGCAGCTTTATGATATTCACATGAGTTTTCCTTACATGACACACAGCCAGGCTCGGCAGATTGGGTTGTTTTCGGTGAGTCAAGCCTCGGCCTGCGGAGCGGACGGGACAAGATCAACCCGTCTGGGTCACTGAAGGTGATTCACACGTGGAGCTCAAAGTTCTGTGAAGTGTGTGTGATTCAGACTTTCATTCTGCTGCGCTCACAAATAAAGCCCCTACAAAACGCTTCTGTTTAAACCCACACGGCCTCTAAATGAGCACAACTTTGCTGTTAGACCTGTTGCACAAAATACACTTTTTATCAAGTAAAAGCTCTTTTAGTGTAATTGTACGAACGTCCAGCTTCAGCTCGTGCTTCACATGTCTTTCCGCTGAAGACTGATTTTTATCAAGTAACCGTCAGAATAAGTTTAGTCATATTTCCAGATGAACACTTACTGAAGCAGCTTGATTCTCCATGAATCATTTCTTAGAAAAATCAATGAGTCTCAAATCTGATCTTTTGAGAAACTTTGTTCATCCCTCAGTCATCACTGTAGTGCATTGCATTGGATCATGTTTGGATCATTTCAGTCTTATTATGCTAAGAAATATTGTTGGAGATACAGAGTGATGAATGGTATTTATATCATTTTATGTAAGTATCTGCTACACTGCTAAAGATCTCATCGATTTACATTGCAAGTATCCGAATTTCATCCTAGAAATAATGCACCATGTGCAAAAAATTGCATATTTTCACTCAGTTTGAATCTCGGAATAAAACTGAGCTCTTCTTTCCTCCTTATTCTCACTATATGAGCCATAAAAGCATGTATCAAATATGATACTCAACAAAATCTTTCATTAGATTTTGCCTCTCTCTCTGTCTTTTAAGTAGATTTTTAGAAAGTGCCTTTATGGGGAAA
>JAUZSZ010000095.1:43098851-43109035 GCA_034780575.1 Labeobarbus marequensis | reverse complement strand
ATTAAATGTACTATTTAATGAGTTATTAAATTATATTTATATATTATTTATATAATATTTCTATATTATATATTATTTAATAAATTAATATATATATATATATATATATTATATATATATATATATACTGTATGTGTGTGTGTATATACATATTCTTTTTAATTAATTTATTAAATAATATATAATATATAAATATTTCATAAATAATATATAATATAGAAATATAATTTAATAAATTATACATAATATATATAAATCAATTTAAACTTTTTATTAAATGTATTTAGAAACTGTTATAAATTGTTAATTTTAAAATAAATTAATTCAAAAATTTTAATTAATATATAATATATGTCGATCAATTTAAACTTTTTATTAAATGTATTTATAAACTGTTATGAATTGTTAATATTAAAATAAATGAATTCAAAGATTTTAATTAAATTATTATACTTATAAGTTGGGTCTGCATTTATTTGGAGATTCATTGTATAAATAAAAATGAATGATACTATTAAACAGGTTATTTAAATTACTACTAATGTGTTTTAATAAATGTAATATACATATAATTTAATATACCATTTAATAAATTATTTAACAAAAATATTTAAACATTTATAAAGACATTTAAATATATAAATACAGCAATAGAAATATTTTAATTCAGTTATTATGCTTCCAATATGTTGGGTCTACATTTATTTATATATGTGATAATATTAAACATATTTAAATAACTATTTAACATACTTTAAGTTTACATTGAATTTTAAATACTATTTAATAAATTAAGACAATATCATTTAAGCAATTTCATGATTAAGCAGTTTAGCTATTTTCAATTCAATTATGATGCTTCCTATATATTGGGCCTACATTAGTTTGAAGATTTATTGTGTCCATATATTTATGCTAGCTAACACAATGCATCATGATGGACGTGAACAGTGTTGGTGTGACACTCACGTGGAGTTGTCGAAGTTGTTCACCTGTCCAGGTGCTTCACCAGGTGTGGGGAAACTGACACACGGGTTCTGAATGTTACACAGCATGCCCTGTAGCCATGGCAACACACCCGCCGATGGGAGGGGCTTATTGGGGTAGTGGCCTGAGAGGAAGCAATCATTCACAATTAGTGTTTGCAGCTTTATGAATCCTACTTATAAATCATAATTATGATGTTGTTCAAGTAATGATGAAACAAAAGTATGTGTTAACAATATTGATTTCCCCATTTTAACCGACCTTCATTTTGATGAAGATATTTTAGTTCATAATGCATCACGTGTATATATATATAGCTTATTTAGTTCTAATGTTATGAAACGAAAAGGAAATAATGTGCATTAGGTGTGTAAACAGTACTTTGTAAAGTATTTAATGGTTCCTAGAGTTTTCTCTCAGTCTAAGTTGCTGTTCTTCACAAATGTGCACAAAGCTGTCAGTTATGGCTCAAAGAGAGTTTCTCACAGGTAAATATGAAATTGTGGTTCATCTTCACATTCATAGCAATACTCACACTGGCTTTTATAAACCGGATGATTGGTGGATCTGACCGCCACGAGAATGAAGAACAGGAACAGAGGCCAAATCAACTCCACCACCAAACGCACCTGAGAGAGAAACAGAGAAACGCTTCACAACACAGTTCATCATCTCACATCTTCTGCCGTCCATCAGCTTCTCCTCACTAGTCCTGAGCAGAGCTTGTGCTTTTATGCATCTTTGATTCTGTTATTGCACAGCGAAACAATCAGCACAACCAAATCAGACTCCTCAAAACCCTTAAAAGTTTCTGAAAACTAGAACAAACCCATGAGATCCTAAACATTCGACAGTACTCCAAACTGTCTGATTAATAACCTTTGCAATATGGCAAGCTCTAATCTGTGAAATACATCAAAACATAAGGTAATTGTGACTTTTAAGAAGTAAATAGACAGATAAATGAAAATGAGCAACAGGTTAAATCTAGGCCAGCAGGATTTTCCCAGCGCCCCCGATGGCCAGTCCAGGCCTGGTGACCTGCCTAATTTCATGGACAAAAATATCTGAGAGAAATAATCATTTTGTGAATGCAATATGTGAATTTGTGCATTCATATGAGTGTGAAATAGAATCTGTATTCCAGAGGAATTCTGAGGGAAAAAAACTGAAAACTGCAAGATAAGAATTCAGAAAAAAATAAAGTCACTGCATGTTATAAAAAGTTAGTTCAAACTGCAAAATGTTAACTCTCAATTGTGTGAAACTATAAGAAATAAAATCAGAATTTTGTGTTACGAAACAATTTTGAGTAATAAAGTTCAAATTTCAAAGATACAAAGTTCAAATTTGAATTTCGAGGCGTTAAATAAAAAAACAAAACAAAACAAAGTGAGATATCAACTAGGAATTGTGGGAAATAAAATAAGAATTGTACATTTAAAGTATATACTTGTGTACTATAATTTTGAGGGAAAAAATGTTAACTCAAAATCACAAGATAGAAAGAATAATCTGTGAGAATTAAAATACAAGGAAATTGAGGAAATTCAAAATTGAGATATAAATCAGAAATGCTAGAAATAAAATCAGAATTTTGTGTTATAAACTTGTAATTTTCAGTAAGAAAGTTCGAATTGCAAGATATAACCTTTTTCGAGGTGTTGAAAGAAAATTGCGAGATACAGTATGAACTTGGAATTGCAAGAAATTAAATAAGAACTGCACATTACACACTCTTAGAAATTTCACTGCAATTCTAAGAAAGTTCCAACTGTGAAATATTAACTCAAAATGTGCAAGAAATAAACTCAGAATTCGGAAAAAGTAAGTTTTCAAATGTTTAACACAAAATCGCGATATATAAATTCTGAACTGCGAGAAATAAAATCAGAATTTTTGCCAAACTCACAATTCAGAGTAACAAAGTTCAAATTGCAAGACTTACACTTACAATGTATGTAAAAACAAGCAAAATAATTTGCCAATGGGGTAAGCAAAATAATCTTATTTCAAACAGAAAACAAGATTATTTTGCTTACTCCATTGGCAGATTATTTTGGTTGTTTCAAGCAAAAATTCACTTAATTTTAACTTGTTTTTTTTTTTCTGAAAACAAGACAATAATTTGTACTTGTCTTGAAAATCCTTCTTGATTTAAGACCTTTTAGATATATTGGCTGGAAACAAGACAAAGAATCTTAGTAAGAAAAGCATTACACAGCCTTTTCATGACCCTCTCAATCTGAGATCCAGCTCACAGCATCAGACCGAATGATGGAGCTAGACCTTCAAGACTTTTCGACAAACACATTGCGGTTGTTGTTTTTTGAGATTATATTGATTTATTTGGTGTGAGTGACAGTGGTTTTTACACTCCACAGCAGTCAACAAACACTGATGGTGCTGATGATGTGGAGAAAGAACTCTTATTGTGTTTCAGCGTTTGGAAATTAAAAATTTGAAGCAGTGCATGTGTGTGACAGCGTGTTGTGTGAGGACTTTGCAGAGGTCTGAATGGGAAAGTGTGTTCTGTCTGCTCCATTATTTATACTGTAGAAGTCTGCAGGCGGAATGAGAGAGAATACTAGATCACATCGGATAGTGAGTGTGTGTGTTGGTTCAAGACAGAGAGAGAATTACAAATAAACTCTGTGTGAATGTGTATATGTATATTTATACACAGTAAGTTTCCTCTAAGTTTGAATCACAGCCTTGAGAAGTCTGAATCATTTTAGTAAACTGGTGTAGGAGATTACTTTTTTTTAATAAATCAATTCAAAGAACAATTCCCTTGAGTCACTCAAATGTATTTCCAAAAAAGCACGGAATTTGACGTTTCATTTCAGTGTTAAACCCACTGTTTTCAGTTAGCTTATTCAAATGTTATGTTGTTTGTTAGTTTGTTGCTAACGATATACAATTAATAATATTACTCCCGATATTATTCGTGCTAGTGAAATAATATCACAAGTTCAGAGGAGTTACTGAAGTAATATGCAGTATAATTGCTTAATTTCGCTTCTATAACAGATTGGTTTACTCCGTCAATCCATTTTGCAGTTCTTGACACAGCTGTTTTCTCAGTATTCACAGGCTTGCAATGCTTTTGGCTGTACTTTGGCGAACAAATGCACCAAACATTTATGCACAGAAAAATGGAAGTCAGAAGAATACAGATCATATTTATTTTGTGAGACTTTTTTTTAGAGACTGCAGCGGTGGGATGATGTCCTCACTACATGAGGGTTGCAGACCAACAAAATATCAGGATGGAAAGAATAGAATTTTAAACGCAATGCAAAGAGAAAACAATGCGAGTGGAGATTATTAGGGCTGCCCTCGACTAAAGATCTTTGTGGTCAACTTGTAGTCATTCATTTGAAGCATAAGTCTACTAATTGCACGTTTATTAATAAACCATTTAAATCATAATGAGCCTGTAATTGCCTACTAAGCCTGATAAGCGCTCAAGTGCATGCATAAAGCTTGCCACATCGCACCGCAGAAGTAATGATTGTGAATGTGTCAGGGAAAAACTGTAAGGAGGCTGCATTAACATTAATAATTTCTTGATAAACAAGTGCTTTCCTTGTTTTCGATTTAAGAGATAAATTTGCAACACTGACTCGTCATCTCTGCAGTATTGATGCACCTTTATGCATGTTTCATACGGATTACATAATCTGAGAATATTTGTTTTCCATTTGAATTGGTTTATTTGAAAGTAGACATTTCACTCTCCATAGATGTTTTTTTTTTTTCTGTCTGTAAGTCAAGCATACATAGAGTTTCAGAGTTTGCACACAAGTTCACAGAGACCGAGATGGCAGAAAGGGCATCCTGTTTGCTTTCATTATTTTACAAAAACACAAGGGTTTGTTGTTATTGTGAGTGCACACAAATAAACCTAGAGTCTTTACAGATTCGAAAGACGTATTACTCTTATCTGTATGATGAAAAATGAGGGAGTATTTTAAGAGCAAATGATCGCACCGGCGCCTCCATCTGTCCTGCAGTGAGCGCTTAGCTTCCACTCTCTGCACAGATACCTGAATAGTGCATAGTTTTCTAGGTTAACATTAGACTGAGCTGCAATGTAAAGTTGCTACTACTTACATCTTTTAGATGATAAGCCATATTTGAGGTCGATGAATGATAGGCAAGCATTTGGATGTCCTGCTCGAAGTACTGTATTACCACAAAGACAAGACTTTAACAATCTGGCAGTCATGGACTGCATGACTTTGCCAATGTATTTTTTATTTATTTTTTTGTGCGAGCCTCCAAGCCTCTTCTGGTCGACTAATGGTTAGTCGACTATTAGGGGGCAACCCTAGAGATTAGTGATCTCTACAAAATGGCTGAAAATCAAGTTTGAAGTTTCATTCATTCATTGATAATTTTTCACTTTGTTCATGATATGCTATAATTGACATATTACTACATAATCTGAATATTGTTTTTATACACATTAAGTATATCAAATACTGATTTTTTTATCAGTTAAAGGAATAGTGGACCATAATGAAAATTTGCTCATCCTTAGATCATCCAAGATGAAGTTTATTTCTTCATCTGATTTGGAGAAATGTAGCAACTTGCTCAGCATGGATGCTCTGCAGTGAATGGGAGAATGAGAGTCCAGACAGCTATAAAAACATCATGATAATCCTCAAGTAATCCACACCTCTCCAGTCCATCAATTGATATCTTGAAAAGTGAGAAATTGAGAGAAATTGCATCACTTGCAATGCTACATTTCTCCAGATCTGATGAAGAAACAAACTCATCCACATCTTGATGGCCTGAGAGTGAGCACATTTTCATCTCTGGGCAAACTCTTCTTTTAAACAAGGCACCCTGATTATATGTGGTTTTCAATCAAGAAATGCTAAAAGGAGAAAGGATGAATCACCAGTTGGCTCCCAGAATGATGTATTCTTGGATTCAAATTTGCATAGCTTTTATTGTAAGTTTAATGCATTTTTGTGGCAATTATGTTGCATTTAGTTTGGATTTATATCACAATATTGGAGAGCGATGTCACAGCTTTGATTAAAGTGCTCTCTACAGCTGAACTGCCTTCATGGACTCATGGAAATGCAAATTCTGAACATTTATTTTCCATCAAGACTTTGATGTTGTGAAGTTTGGCTGAGGATCAGATGAAGTCTGAAGTTACTGTATGAAGAGAATTGCTCTGTCTGCCAGTCAACTGAGTCGATCTGAACGAGAGCCGCTGTTCTGCAGAAACACAGTTTGGCGACATGACAAGATTCTCAACTAAATCATCTGTAAGATCTCTGTTTTTGTCAGAAAATTCACAGTGGAAGACTGTTTGATCAAAAGCACGAAGGGTTCACTACTGTAAACAGTAGCACAACATGGACATACAGATGTTATCTCTGTTCCTAACCGAGTGAACGGCCCTGCTGTCTACTGCATACACAAGCAGCATCCTAGCTATCATTCAGCCTCATAAATGACCAGTTTGATGGTAGTATTGCAAAATATTATTCCAACTTATCTGTTTTCTATGTGAATCTATGTTAAAATGTAATTTAGTACTGTGATCAAAGCTGAATTTTCAGCCTCATTACTTCAGTCTTCAGTGTCACATGATCCTTCAGAAATCATTCTAATATGCTGATTTGCTGCTCAAAAAACATTTTTGATTATTATCAATGTTGAAAACAGTTGTGCTGCACAATATTTTTGTGAAAACTGTGATACATTTTACTATTCAGGATGATTTTATAAAGTAAGTTCAAAAGGAATACATTTATTTGAAATAGAAATCTTTTGTAACCTTTTGTCTTAATTCAGATTTTTTTTCTCAGAATTGCTAATCTATATCTTGCAAACCTGCATTTATATCTTGCAATTCATATTTCTTTCTCAGCATGCCTGACATAAAGTCAGAATTGTGAGGTAATAAGTCACAATTAAGTCCTTTAGTATTTTTTATTTAATATATGTTTTTTTTTTTTTTTTATTGTTTTTATCCATATGACGGAAACAGGCTCCCATAGTTTGCAGCCAACATTAACTCTGAAAGGCTTGTTTTCTTGCCATTATTTAGATGGAATAGCTATCTGATTATAAAAAAGGTTAAATGTCAGTGCACTCCAAGAAACATTGAAGACTCAATCAGAACAACTGCACTTATTTTGCATGCAAACTGCATCACCCCACTGTAAAACTCACCTGTTATGTTTCTTGCAATAATGAAATTCATACGGGTTTGTAATGACACGAGTGTGAATAATTCAGTTTTAGCTGAACTATCCCTTTAAAAATGATATTTTGCTGCATGGCTATTATCTCTTTTCCTCTTCACCTCTCACCTCTCATTGTCTCACCTGCTGTCCACTGCAGTTATCAGGCTCCATTAGTTTGAGCACGTCTCATTAGAAACGCATTAGACAGGTGAGCATGATGACAGGTGAGGAGTTAATGACACGGGCACGGGGGAATTGGTTGAACTCAGTAGTTTACATGCAAAACGTCCTAATAAAACTTGAGCCTCTTTTATGGAACACATTTATATTTCTGAACCAAAAAGCATGCTTTTTCCACATATTAAGCACTTTGTTTTTCGACAGGCTGCTCTTTGATGCACAGATGTCTCTCTGTTTGTCTGTCTGTCTCTCTCTTATAATTGCAGATCAGACCATCAGAGAGACCATTAGAGAAGCACAAGTGCTCGACGGAGGGTGATATGAATCAGATCTCCACCCACCTGGGGCAGCATGACGAGCGGCGGCTCTTGACACAAGTGAGGACACTTCACCAGCCGGCGTTGAGCAAAGAGTCAGTCAGACTCAGTATACTGCGCTCAGAAATCAACACATCCAATCACAAAGATCGCACACTCTGCCAGAGTCTGTCCAATCACAGACCCGAATGAGTCAAATTACAATATCTAAAGTATTTCAAAGACAACAGAAGTAATTATGGAATTGCATTAAAAACCGTACTTAAGTCCTACTTAAGTGTGCCAAAAACACTCTAAAGTTCAGCTAATGGCGTTTAATATAAATTTAAACTATAATACATTTTCATTCAATTGCAAATAATATTCAATTAACTGTCCAAAACATTACATTCTGTTTGCACTTAAGTTTATATTTCTGTAGTAAGTATTTTTTTTTAAAGAATGTTAATGAATAAAATGAAAAGTGACTAAAACACAGCCTGTCCATTCTGTGATGGTGAGGTAAGTCAATGAAGTGATTTTAAGTGCAATGGAAATTTGCCAGTAAATCCTCTTCAGTGAATGGGTGCCGTCAGAATGAGAGTCCAAACAGCTGATAAAAACATCACAATAATCCACACCACTCCAGTCCATCAGTTAACTTTTTTTTTTTTTTTTTTTGGAAAAGTGTGTGAAAAAAAAATGTTTTATGATCAGTCACAATTGTTACCTGTGGGAATAAACATATTTCTGCAGTCACAATTTTTTTATATATATACCTCAGCCCAGCTATTATATATATATATTTATTTATTTATTTAAATTTTTTCCTGTGGTTACTATTATGCATAAAAAACACTGACAGGAATACTGACCATCAACATATTTCAAAATTGTTACTTTTTTGTAACACATATTATTAAATTTTTATATTAATGCTACCAGTATTACAACATTAATATTGTAACTTATTTGTAACATTGAACTTTTAATTTAGTGCAATATTTTGTCATTGCAACATTTTAGTGGTTTTCGCTAACAACTGCAGCTGAATTTATACTGTATACTGTACCTAAATTCACTGTTATCACAACGGTCACTATTGTGACAATCAAGATGTTTACTCTTTCCATGACCACAGTCAACAAAACTGGATATATGTGAATTCATATATTAATACTAGACACCTTAAAGACGATGTGTACCAAAAATCTTTGTTACATCTTTATGTTAACATACTTTACTAGCCTCTTGATTCTCATGGGGCAAACAGGAAATAAACTGTTCTGGTCATGTGACAAGTTGCACTAATCATGTGACACTGCACATATTTAACTGAGATCCTTTATTTATTTTTTTCCATATTTGCATGAAGTGCACTAAAAAAACAAAACAAAACAAACAAACAAACAAACAAAAAAAAACAGTCAGTAAATTTATAAAGCTTTTAGAGCTTTATAAATGAAAACATTTTTCACGGTCACTACGGTCACGACCGGTGGGATTAAATTGGTTAATAATGTGGATTATCGATTCATAGTTTACCTGGATACAACAGATTGAGGTAAAAAAAACAAACAACAACAACAACAACAACAAAACAACTTAATGATGGATTTGTTTCTTACAAACATGGACTGGAGTGGTGTGGATCATTGTGATGTTTTTATCAGCTGTTTGAACTCTCATTCTGACGGCACCCATTCACTGCTGAGCATTCATTGGTGAGCAAGTGTTGGAATGCTACATTTCTCCAAATCTGATGAAGAAACAAGCTCATCTACATCTTGGTTGATCTGAGGGTGAGGACATTATTAGCAAATTGTAATTTTAGGTGAACTATTCCTTTAAAAATAAAAGCTGTTTATTCAATGGTTCCATGAAAAACCTTTAACATCCATGGAATCTTTCCATTGGAGAAATATGTCTTTATAGTGGAAAAAAAAGGTTATTTACAATGTTCTTCACTCTGTAAAAGTGGTTGTTTTAAGAACTGTTCACTGAAAGGTTCTTTGTGGACCAAAAAAGGGTTCTTATATGACATCACTGTGGAAAAACCCCTTTAGAGCCTTTATTAAGAGTTTTAATTATTAATTAATTTAATTAATTTAATTATTAATTAATTTAAATAATTATTTAATTTATTAAGTGACCACAGATGTAAATATCTTATAAATCATGCAAATGGATCATTATTTTGTGGAAAATGGTGTATTTTTGTGCAGTAAATACTACCACTATCTAATAATTAACTTTGTTACACAGCACTAGTTTGACAAAGCCCACCCCTGTGGCATTATGATGCTTATTACTGGCATTACAGTAGTGGATGAACTGAACACACCCTATAATCATTAGCATTTGAGCTGACTCTCTTTCATCGCATGAGTCTGTGGTTTCTGTCTTTGAGGAGGTGACATTTCTCATCAATAATTTTTTCCATAGGAGCTGTGAGATGTGACAGTCAGCACGGTGCTGCTGTTTCTCCAGGTGATGA
>JAUZSZ010000095.1:43047647-43061415 GCA_034780575.1 Labeobarbus marequensis | reverse complement strand
TTGTATAATATTAAATAATAATTATAGTGCACATATCATCAACACATCTCTTCTCAGAGGCATTTTTCCCACTGCATTCAAGCAGGCTCGGGTCACCCCACTGCTCAAAAAAGGACACTAGACGCTTCACTTAGACCCGTCTCTCGCCTCCCGTTCATAGCAAAATCACTTGAACGCATTGGGTTCCTTCCTCTCACTGAACAACCTGCTGGACAATAACCAATCCAGATTCAAAAGTGGCCATTCAACTGAAACCACCTTGCTTTCAGTCACTGAAACGCTACGGAGTGCAAGAGCTGAGTCCAAATCTTCACTTCTCATTCTGCTAGATTTATCTGCTGCATTCAACACTGTTAATCATCAAATCCTTCTGTCAACCTCTCATCACTGTGCATCACCAGAACTGCACTCCACTGGTTTGAAACTTACCTCACAGGTAGGTCCTTCAGGGTGTATTGGGGAGGAGAGGTATCCAAATCACATCAACTGGTCACTGGGGTTCCTCAGGGATCAGTTCTTGGACCCCTCTTCTTCTCTATATACACTACATCTCCTACCACTGCTATGCTGACGACACACTGTTCCACCTTTCATTTCAACCAGATGATCCAACGGTACTTGCATCTCAGACTGCCTGAAGGACATCTCAGCATGGATGAAAGAACATCACCTGCAACTCAACCTGCCAAAACCAGAGCTTCTCATCTTTCTAGCCACTCCATCAGTACAGCACCAGTTAACCATCCAACTAGGCTCATCAATGATAATCCCATCGGGTTCAGCCAGTAATCTTGGGGTGATTCTTGATGATCAACTCACCTTTAAAGATAATGTTGCAAAAATAGCACGATCATGCAGGTTTGCAATACTCAAAATCACAAAGATCAGACTCTTTCTAACAGAAAATGCAACACAGCTTCTTGTCCAGGCCCTTGTCGTTTGTAGGCTGGAATATTGCAATGCTCTTCTGGCTGGACTCCCAACATGTGCAATTAGACCTCTGCAAATGATACAAAATGCAGCAGCACATCTTGTTTTCAAAGCCCATGTCACACAGCTTCTCATCTCTGTGCACTGGCTACCATTCACGACTCGCATCAAATTCACATCATTGGTGTACGCCTGCAGAACAGATACGGGCCCCGCTCCCACCTACCTCCACGCACTTCTAAATGTCTACATCCCCTTGTGCTCCCATTGCAGAGAGGCACAAAATCGCTCTCCAGGATGTTCTATTTCACCATACCTTGTTGGTGGAATGACCTACATAACTCCATCCGGTCAGCCAAATCCCTCACAATCTTCAAGAAACAACTGAAAACTCATCTTTTCTGTGAACATCTAACTGCCTCCTCAAAAAAAAAAAAAAAATATTATATTGCTTCACTTTTCATGTTCTCTTACTATCCTTATTCCTTCCTGTTCTAGCTTTTACTACTTTGAGCGATGACTGAAACCTTGTATAACAGGCACTTCTCGTGTTTATTGCCATCTTATGGTAAATCGCTTGTTGTATTCCTCAACTGTAAGTCACTTTGGATAAAAGCATCTGCCAAATGAATAAATGTAAATGTAAATAATTAACTATGCTATAATAATAATAATAATAATAATAATAATAATAAAAAAAATAAAATCATTATGACATTTCAATTAATAATAGAGATGGATGGATGGATGGATGGATGGATAGATAGATAGATACAGAAATAAGTTTCAGCAAAAAATTGCTCTTTTTTAATCATCTTTGTTTTTGTGTTGTTCACAACACACTATTGGGAATAATTACATATCACATAAAATATGAGTTTAATTTTATGGGTGAGAAGTAATAAATTCTTAATCTAATTATTCAGATCGGGATTTTGTCTATTTGACATACATGGGTGAGACAGCGTATCATTTTTATACGATTAGAAAATATATCCTCGTAAATGTAAAAACGCCTCTGAAAGTCGAGTCCAGAGGGCAAAATAAAAGTGAATTTCTGACACAGGATAAAACCCCCCAAGAACAGGCAGCTCATAAAGAATAACCACAAAAATATAATTCAAAATAATGCAATATTCATCCTCGACCTGCAGTCTCACCATAAAATAATATGCAAAAAATAAAAAATAAATAAATAAATAAGGAGAAACAGTAACAAGAATCTCTGCAAAACCAGTCCACATGATCATTTTAAGATGTGCATTAACTCTGGAGGATTAAACAGTGCCGTCTATAAGAGTCTGGATCTGGACTGACACTAAAATGACAATTTGCTAAAACTTGAGCACTCATAAATGACAAGTTCTGCATTAATCATGTCTATTTGGTCTTTATTTCTAGCAGAGAATAATGATTGTGCTTTTATTGAGCGTGGAGGCATTGATATTCTGCTGGCACTTTTCTCTTTCTGTACCTATATTGTGGCGTTATTAAACTTTCATATAATACTTTAATATAATTGATATCAGTAGTCAAACACAGAAGAGCTTTAAGAGGAAGAGAATATGAATAAAAGCCAGCAGCCTCATGATTCACGAATATGAATGAAAGAAGAATTACAGAAATTATCTGTTTAATATACAGTGTCAGTCTTTTTAGTCCTTACTGACCATTTACATTATTATACATGCTATAAGACTTTATGAACTATTGCAAAGTCAGATTTCAATAGAATTATTTAAGCATTATGTAATCTCACTGACTGACTGATCAGTGTATAAGAGCATCCCGTGACATCTAGCAGAAATATTTAGTGGTGTTATTTATAGCCTATGTGTGTTATGATGAGATGTTGTGAACATTTGTGGTCGTCTTGACTCTTAGTTTGTTTTTAATATAAAAAAAATAAAAATAAAAATAAAAAAAGATGCAGAACCTCAGCACAAACATGGTTTATGTGGCTCACATTGTGTTTTATGCCATAAATTATTGACTGCAGAGATTAATATTTTATGTAATTATTATTTTATTCATTTAATATTATATTTTTACTTTTATAATAATTACAACATTTGAATAAATAAAAGAAAAATTGCATACTGCATAATTATGATTATTATTATTACTTTTCAATAAATAGAAAAGGTCAGCAGTTTGGATGACAGTTACTGTAATGAAATGCAGAAGGCTGTGCTTCTTACATATGCCATATATCCTTTCAAAAGTACAAATTTACACATTACTGTATGTGGGATATTGATTATAAGAGACTGTTTCAAAATGTTTGAATAATTGAGGATAAGGTCGATTTCACAATATTTAGCTGCACACTTCAACCCGCCTCAGTCATTGGCCTCTTCTGCCTCTTCCTCTGTTTTGCCTCTGTACCCTTCCACCATGCATCCTTACTCCTCTTCTTCCTCTCGGCTGTTGACCCTGATCGTTTTCTGGATGTTCATCCATTGTCAGAATTTGTAACTCTTGTGTTGTCCTCTGTCTATATATATGCTTTCCAGTTGAAGGTCGATGAGATGCACCTTTGAGCTATTTGGTTGATCTACATTCTCTTCATTAGTGAAAGTCAAGATTCATTTGAACAATTCATGGCAAATTTACAAAAAGTCTAATAGAAATGTATAGAAAATATGTTTGACAGTTTATGACAACTAGATCAACCATTTTGCATTTAATGACTTATACGATGAACTAATGACTAGATGTTTGTTCTCTATAGCACAAATAACTATATAATACATTTTGAGCAACATTAGCAACTGATAATGTAGGAAACCGCAGACAATCAATCGTATGAATGTACCAAAGCATTCACAATTTGTTCAAAAGAATGAGAAACGTTGAACAAGCAGTTTTGAAAATTTCATTTCTGATCTGAGAAATGCACCAAAGCAACTGAGGAAAACTGTAGTAATAATATTAACAATAAAAATAATGTGAATATGAATATTGTGACCAATTATTATTATTATTATTAGTAGTAGTAGTAGTAGTAGTAGTAGTAGTAGTAGTAATATTATTATATCAGCATTATATCAGCTTTGATTTTTTTCCTGTTTTATTTAATACAGTTTTTTTTCAAAATGCTTACAGTTTTTGAAACTATGCCTCCATTCTCAAACCGCTACACACAAAACCACAAAACACACACAAAACAAAATGTCACACACATCTTGCAAAAGCAAACACTTCTTTGAAAACTGTTTTAACTTCTCTAAAAATTTTATTTTTGCATAGTAACTCTACACACAAACATATAATAATTAGCCACATACACACCAAAGTACACACAGATGTGAAAAATGTAAAACAGAGTGCAGTGGAGCACAGGAGTTTTTCATATCACTCACACATACTGTACATTTGTATGTAGATATACAGTAAACTGTATACACTATATATGATTGATTAATTTTACACAGTTATGCAACTGAACTGAATCAATACTCAAACGCCTTGAGCTGTAGAATGACACTCTTGACTTGTTAGAGCTGCTTTGCAGCAGAATGTGAATTTGATGCTATTGTGAAGCTGCTGTGAAAAATCTATATTGTATAAAGCACTTTAGAAATTAAGTTGACTTTCTGACTTGGCTTGCATGCATATTCAGTATAGATAGATAGATAGATAGATAGATAGATAGATAGATAGATAGATAGATAGATAGATCTATCAGCTTTATTTATAAAGCACTTTGTACAATGTAGATACAATGTAAAGAGAAATGCAAGGGGGTAAAAATAAGTTCTTTCTAAAAAAAATAATTTTGATTACTAAGTGAACAAATAATATGTGTTTTCACACATGATCACTGTGTGTAGGTCATCAGCAAACAAAAAAATAAAATAAAATAAAAAAAACTGTAAAATGACATTTTTAAATAAATAAATAATCTAGCTCAGGGGTGCCCAATCCTGTTCCTGGAGGTCTACCTTCCTGCAGAGTTCAGCTCCAACCCTGATCAAACACAACTGAACCAACTAATTAGGATCTGAACGAGCACTTGATAATTACAGACAGCTGTGTTTGATCAGGGTTGGAATTGAGCTCTGCAGGTAGGTAGATCTCCAGGACCAGAATTGGGCACCCATGATCTAGCTCATCACATGTTAAGAATATCCAAACATGTTTGTGCAAAAATTGTTAGTTTAACTCATGATTGTCCAATTATGTTCTCTGACAAAATGTTTAAAATCTCAAAACCTGAAAAACAGCTCCTCGTGAACATGTCAGTATATCATATATCAGCAGTGTGATCACAGTCCGAACACCTCTCTGTGAAAAACACTGCGTCCTGCAGCCGCTGTCCTCACTTCACTTCATATCACATCCACCGCTCTGCAGCCGCTCCGTCACTCAAACTCATTCACAGCGCTCGTCCTCTCAGAGGAAAACCACATAATGGGATCTTTGTATGAGAGTCCGGGTTAGATAGAGGACTGACCTCGACAGTTTACTCTTGAAATATGTGTGTGTGTGTGTGTTATGGGTCAATATCTAATTAGGGCTTAAGTGCTGAGAGTAATAGATCAGAAACAAACTAATCAAAGTTGACCATCTCTGTACGCAACAAGGTCAGAAGGGCAAACACAAATTTACAAACACCGCTGGCCAGAATTATATAATTAAAATATAGGGTTAATTAATTTGTATAATGACAGTAAGCTCCTGCACTTATGATGAGTTTGTACAACCCATGAAATGTGTTTTTGTGTGTGTTAAGGGAATTCTGAATGGAGGAATGGATATGATTTTTTTTTTTCTTTCAAATATATATTTTGAACAAAGTCTTTTCTGCTCACCAAGACTGCATTTATTTAATCAAAACTACAGCAAAATCACTAAAATTGTGAAATATCATTAGAATTCAAAAGCGTAAAGTGTAATTTATTTCTGTGATCAAAGCTGGATTTTCAGCATCATTACTCCAGTCTTCAGTGTCACACGATCCTTCAGAAATCATTCTAATTTACTGATTTGCTCAAGAAACATTTCTGATTATTACCAATGCTAAAAACAGTTGTGCTGCACAATAGTTTTTGTGGAAACTGATACATTTTATTTTTTCCAGGATTCACAGATGGAAGTTCAAAAGAACAGCTTTTATTTGAAATAAATTTTTTTTAAACATTATTAAATTTGACCAATTTAATGCATATTTGCTGAATAAAAGTAATAATTTCTTTAAAGTGCCACTTTTATGCCATTTTTTAAGGTTCCTAATGTTGTTCCGAGAGTATCCTACAAGTTTACATGCATGGTAAAAAAATATGCAGTTAATATCACTTCATTTTCCAACGATTCTCAAACGATTCGTTTGAAGCAGTTCAAAGATTCAGTTTCTAAACCCCTTCTTTCCGTGAGCCTATACTCTGCTCTGATTGGTCAGATGGCCCAGTCTGTTGCGATTGGTCTACTGCGTACTCCGCGGGTCAGAAACGATACGCCCATTGCAATAGTTCTGTATTTTGAACACTTGATAGAAAATATAAATATCTATTTTGGATCATACTTATAGTTTTAGATTCAGTTCAGAGATTCAATTACTAACTACTCATTTACACTGTCAAAAACTTTATTTATCATGCACTTTTAGCTTTACAACTTTGCAGAGGGTTTGCGTTCACATACAGCTACGTTACACACTGCATGAAAGCCAGTATTGGAAATGGCATAATAGGGGCACTTTAAAAACTCTACACAGTATTGTTTGTCTGCTCTCACATCGAGATGAACACTGACTAAGAGTATCATGCCATTAACTCGACAGCAGTGTGGCAGAAGCTCAGTTGTTTTCAAAATAGTTCAGATTTCCCAGTAACAAGCTACTTTTTCTGTGACAAAACACTGTGTCACTGTGTTTAGTGTCTGTAGGGTTAGGGTTATTGAGCTCTCAGAGCGACAGCTGAGCGAACCGAGGCTTCATTTGACTCTCTCTTGTATAGTGATGGGAAGTCTGACTCAGTTCACTGATTCTCCATCACAGAAGTCCCTGTGCAACATATCATTCCTGAGTTTACACAGAAAGTTTCATAGTTGCATCATTGCAGCAAATCACAATATTACAGGTTTTAAATGTGGCAGATCCAGTTATGAACTAGACCAAAGAGGGCTAAAAATGGGCCCCTGTTAAAACTACTCTCCTTCACAAATTCATACAAACCATAACCTCGTAACACGTTATCTGTCCAAGCTGGTTAATTCAGCAGTTCAGCTGTTCAAAAAACAAAGCAGCTTCATCAATAACAAGCTACTTTTCCCATTGTACTGGAGGAAACATTATTACGGATTATGGACTCGTATTTTGATCAGAAACCACAGTTTGAAGTTAACAACAATGCAATGATGAATTTGTTTCTTACAAACGCACAGCTTTTGGCTTCTTAAGATGTTAACTGATGGACTGGAGTGGTGTGGATTACTTGTGGATTATTGTGATGTTTTTATCAGCTGTTTGGACTCTCATTCTGACGGCACCCATTCGCTGCAGAGCATCCACTGCTGAGACACTGATACAATGCTACATTTCTCCAAATCTGATGAAGAAACAAACTCATCTACATCTTGGATGACCTGTGAGTGAACATTTTCAGCAAACTTTAATTTTTGGGCGAACTGTTCCTTTAACACTTTGTAATAATATAAAGGGGCCAAGAACTGCCTTTGTTTTTTTATTTTGTACTGTAAGACTTTTTACATCAAAAAACATCAGAATGCAGAAGTAATAAGCTATTTTCTGTCCTTTTTTTAACCTCCTCATCAGAGGAGCCGCTGCTATGATTGGCTAATAGTTGTGTGTATGTTTGACAGCCTACATCCTTCAAGGATGAACGCTGCTGTCATTTAGGTCAAAAGTGCATAAATCCTCAGTACATATCAAACTACTCTATCTGTAGTAACAGACAAAGCAATAGTGACCACATGATAAAAACAGTTTCTCACACTTGTGTTGCGATATTACTGTCCTATATAGTCGCACAGCATTGTCTATTAGTTTCAATCTTTCTGAAAATTATCCCTTGAATTGTGTCTTGTTTGTAAATGAATCTTTGGTAAAATGAAGTGAACAAAGGACCAAGTTCTTACTGACGCGGTCTGGATCTTCATTAAAAATAAAGTTCATCCACTCTTTCCTAACATTGGGATCAGAAGGAAGGCAATGCAAAGACTGTTTTTTCACAACTTGGCACTGCACAAACTTGTCTTCAGAGCATCTTGCATTCACCTCTCTCTTAAACACTAACTTCTCAAAACGGTGGGCGGGGCTAAACAGGCAGTGATGTAGAAGCAGGCGTTGATCGTCTTCTGTGGAGGCGGTGCTTATCCACACTATTACATCATAGAGTAGAGCATCCACGAGCTGTAATTTTGGCAGATTGGCTTCAATATAAACTGTTTTTAGACTAACGACAAAGTTTTGAGTTCTGAAACTTACAGGATGGTTTTATATTACTATGACCTCTTATATAAAAAGATCAAGGGAATTTTGATTGCTCAGTTCGTGGTCCCTTTAATGCATTAACTACCATCAACTAACAAAAAACATTGTTTCAGGATTTATTAATCTAGGTTAATGTTTGTTTAAAAGTATGTTTGGTAATTCATGTTTGTTCATTGTTAATGTTATCAAATGAATCATGTTGAAGAATTGAAATTCAAAGTTTGGTCTGTTAGAGTTTCTAATTATTTTTGCCATTGTCCGCAATTAAAATAGGTATTTATTCAGATTGTTTTTGATGAAAATGCCAAGTCACTTAAGTCAAAGTGTCCTGAAACTAATGAATATGACATGATGGAATACTGAGTAAATTTAAGAAGTGCACCCGCAAACATAATCGCCTGGGCCGGACGTTTCTGCAGCGCTGTCTGCTTTTACCATTTTATATTTCACTTGTGTAAAGTGTGTATAGACTCTGTCACGCAGCACAACAGCTTTTTCATATTATAATAAAGCTTTCAGCGTGAGTTAGTGCTCTAATTTGGTAAGTACACACTCGTAACGCGTTTAAAGGCCACTGCAGCAAACGTGTGTTAAGTGTGAGGCTGTTAACTCCTCTGCTGTTTTTACTCACTGAGCACTTCAGCAAACACACACACACACACACACACACACACATATTAAAGTCAATTACAATAATTGCTTAATCAATTGTTTGAGGCGGCGCACGCGTGTGATGGAAAGGAAGAAGCAGATGATTGACCCGGAGCTCATTTGCACTGATGGAGCTGGAATAATTCGCTACGGTCTCTCCATGATGAGAGAGGAGGGGAAAAGACGTGTTTATTACCAAAATCTGTCAGGCAGGTGCACGGCACTAACACCGGCACCGAGAGGCCCTCGGGTGGATGCCGAGACACAGATGACAGAAAATTATGATAAAATATGGTGATGTTACATTCAACATGGAAGCTCTGAAGCTTGTATGAAAAAAACACACATTTCACAATGAAGCACTATCAGAGCTTGATTCATTTTGCCAAAAGCACGTGATCTATGATGTCTGAAGCTTTGTTCACCTGAAAACCATATGACTGCTTCAGTCGTAAACAAGTTTTGGATGAATTTGGCAGAGTTTATATTTAATTTAATGAATATTTATTATTGCTTTAGTTTAAAGGATGTTATCTTGTATTATGAAAACAAAAGCAATAAGGATCTATAATTTATTGTTAACCTTTTTATTTTATTAGCAAAATTTACATACATGAAAATAAATTCTCAATTCGTCTCCTATGTTAAATTTGTTTTGTTCTGACTTTGACATTTATATTTCTTCAATAAGATTGTTAAAAAATAAAATAAGTAAATAAAAAAAATAAAAAGTATGTGTCATGTTTAAAATAATAAGATACAACCCTCAAATCACCCTGGTACTCTGTAATATCCTTATTTGTTAAAATTGAATGTGAACTATGCCTTTTTTATTTCTTTATGTTTTATATTATTATTTGTATGTTCCATTTTTATGCAATAAAAAAAAATAAATAAATAAAAAACACGTGACTGCTTCAGACTGGTTCAAACGAAGTGAACCTCAGCGCTGTTTCATTTATATTATATTACATTATAATGCGTTAGCATTTATTTATTTAATTTTTTTAATTGTAATTTATATATTAAGGTCAAATGAACTTGATGTCAGGCCTCTGGACTGTCTGTGTGAGTTTTTTTCTCCCCATGTGCTCACCGTGACCCAGTTTCTCACTTGTATGAATGTATTAATTTGGTTCAGGTGTGTCTCGTCAATTACCCTCATTTAGTCTCGTATTTAAAGTGTTGTCTGTTCCTGGTTTCCTTTGTCTGGTTTTACGTCTACCTACGTGTGTCTCCTGCCTGCCTTGTGTTACCCTTGTTTTGGACTATTAAAGATTGCTATCCTGAATTCTCCTCACAGTAGCATTGCTGACAGAACACCGGATGGACAACTACAACAACAACAAAAAAAAAATTAGTTGCGTGTTTCCCCTCCATTTTGTTTCCACGGTTTGTTCAGTGTTTTGTTATCTGTTTTTTTTTCCCCATGGATCCTCTCACCGCTTTGTTCACCTCCCTAGCCCGTAAGGACCAGCCCCTCTTGGAGTATGTGGTTAAGTTCAGCCAGCTTGCCATTTTAACCACATTAAATGATGCTGCGCTGAACTCACTGTTCTGGATAGGGGCAAATTACCACCACACCGTCAACTTCCCAGACACCACGGGACTGAGCTGGAGGGAAGCTATCATCCGGTGTCTGAAGAGCATCTATCCCCGATCCAGACCACAGCCAGACCCAGAGCCCAGCCCACCATCACCCTGCTGTGCGGCGCTCAAGCCCGAGCCCACCGATGACGGAGAGTAAAAGCCTGCCGTGACCGACGAGCCATTGCCATATAGGGCGATAGACCTGAGGATCGTCTTGGAGCTGGTGCTGCAACTCACATCAGTCCAGGTACAAGAGCCAGCTACAATGCCCGCCATGATGGAAAAAGTGGACAGTGAGAGCGTGGAGAGGAGCTCCGCCCACTGCACCAAGGCTGAGGGTGAGTTTATTGTGGATCTGGGACTGTGGAATGCTGAAGGGGATCCTGAATTGGATTTATGGGCCGGCCTGCCCCCTCTTCTCCCTCCTTTGTTGGAGCCCTCTGTCAGTCCTGTCCCCACGTCAATCCCAGGGAGGGCCTCGGTTCCAGAGTGTAGCTCAGGGAGGGCTCCTGTTCCCACGTCCAGCCCAGAGAAGGCTTTTGTTCCTGAGTCCAGCACCGAGAGGGCTCGTGTCCCCGAGTCCAACCCAGAGAGTGCTTCCGTTCCCAAGTTCGGCCCAGGGAGGGCTTTTGTTCCTGAGTGCAGCCCTGAAAGCCTGGAGGCTCACAAATGCCCACCCACCCTCCTGCGGATCACTGCGGGTCTGCCAGTCTCCATCAGCATCGTGGCTGGAGGATCCCCTGTCTCCAACTCCAGCCTCTGAGTCCCAGACTCCTCCTTGGCCCGTCGACCCAGTGGTTCCACCATGGCTCCTAGCTCCCTCTTCTCCGGCGTGGCCCGCCAGTCCACTGGCTCCGCCGGGCTCTCTTGTCCCTCCGGCTCCACCTTGGTCTGTAGTCCACCATCCATCACCTCGGGACTCCACTCCACCAGTTGCGTCCCTAAGGCTCTGTCAGGCTCCTCCTTCACTTGGGCTCCTCCTCGGTCTCTCCGGCTCCATCGCAGCCTTCCGGATCCCCCACCTCCGCCTGGTTGCCTGAACCATCTGCTCCGCCTTGGCCCTCTGGAGCCTCCCTGTCACCCTGGCTCATTGGCTCTCCGTCTCCACCTCGGGCTCCTCCGCCGCCATCGGTCGACCCCCTGGAGTCTTCAGCCCTTCCTCTTCCATGCCTCCTCCCTCCGTCAGCTCCACCAGGGGTCGTCTTTACGGCTGTGGCTTGGGTCCCACCTGGCTCCACCTGCTCCAAGCCCCTCTTGTCTCCCTGTAGTCTGCCCCCCCCATCGTCTCCACCATGGCCTCTGTCTGCCGGCCCCCTCCCGGGTGCCCATTCTCCTCTTGAACAAGAAAATAATCTTGATTTTCCTTTGAATTAAGATAATTTTTCTTTCCCCATTGGCAGATATTATTTTCCTGTTTTAAAGAAAAACTAACAAAAATGTTGTAATTTTTTTTTTTTTTCAGAAAACAAGACTACATCTTAAGTAATTTTGCTCCATGATGTAAATGTATCTTGATTCAAAAATGTAATTTTCTATTAGAAAACAAGACAAAATATCAAGTAAGAAAAGTATTTTTTGTGCAGTGTATCAGCTGATTAATCACAATACATTAAGACATATTTTGTATTACAAGTTTTCAGAAATGTTATGTCTAAATTATGTTAATCAAATTAAATATGCACTAATTAATTTGCATACATTTCCAGAACACTGGATCAAAAAGGCTCAATGTTTTTTTTTTTTTTTTTTTGATAAATGAGTTTTTAGGGGATTTTAGATTTCTCTGTTTATTTCTCCATAAATTAGAAAATGCTGCCAACAGCCATAAAAGTGCTATGTTTCTAGAAATTAAATGTTAGATACATATCAGGTGAATGATATATGAACAAACCCCTCTGTAAAAAACTTCAGAATATAGATAGGAATACAACTGAGAAATAATTCTCAACCTTTTGCAAGCTGGACCCCCCCAAAGCTGGTTCATTGCAGTTGGGGCCCCAGTGCCCATGTATATGGGCCCATGTATATGCATGCATCAGGACAATTCTGTTGATTTAATAGTTTTTTTTTTTCTTTTCTGAAATAACGTGAACATTTGAACATCTTTCAATAATTTGGTTATATGAGAAAACAAAGTCTATTTTATTGGCCATGTAATCTTCAGAAATCAAACAAAAATCACTTTAAAAAGATAGAGATGGTTTTAAGTCATTAGTTAATAAACATATATTTGTTTTATAATTGTGACCATGGAAAAAAGTGTGATAACACTTCCCTGTCGCTGGGGATGCCCGTGTGCGCTTTGTGCAGTGTCGTAGTGAGAGGAGAAGAAAGCAGTTTTCTTTCCCGAGAGTGTGGCCTTGCTGATCCGTTTTGAGCACGCGCGAGCTGGTAAACGTAGAGAAAAAAGGAAATCCCCGTTGCAGTTTTAGAGCATCGCTGTTCAGCTGTTGGATTGCCTGCTGATTGGTTGGATTTTGCGTTTCTCCGAGTGCGGGAATGTTCGCATGGTGAGACTGTGTAGTCCACAGTGACGGAGATTGAGCGTGAGCGTTTATTTATTGTTAATTTACTGGTTGATTATCGTATATTATCGTTATGATATTGAGAAAAATGTATAATGTACCTCTTTCTCGTTTAACGACGTAATATCAGAGGGGAGAGCGAGTACATGTGAGGACACACGTGAGTGATGGTTCAGTTGATCTCTTAGTGCGGTTCAATGCTCAACAGTGAGTGATGTTTATTTCTGTATTTAATCCAATTGTTTATTTTTCATTCAGGGAAATGTTAATGGGCAATGTTTCTTTCTGAGTTTAGTGTTAATCTGAGTACTTCAATAATCTGTGTTAAGACATTAAAACATTGACAGTGATGTTAAGAAGAACGTGAAAAATGTAACATTGATTTACTTGGGACATAAAATTGTGCCGGGCTTATGCTCATGTATATCTAAAATTGGTCTTGTGTTTTTGTTCTCTATTCAGAAAAGCATCATTAAACCACTACCGTTGTTTATCAGGGTATTGACAAGAAAACTTGTACTTGTGTATTTCGTCTACATTTCAAGATTCAAGATTTTTATTCGTCACATACAAAATTATACAGAGTACAACCAGCAGTGAAATGTAAGTCAGGTCC
>JAUZSZ010000095.1:42624150-42634392 GCA_034780575.1 Labeobarbus marequensis | reverse complement strand
CCTTATAGTTAAAGTATTTTTTGCATTTTAAATGCTACTCATGCTGTTATTGTGAATTTTCAAAACTACAGTGACAATCGTACAATTTACTGCTCCATTGATACAGCCTATTACCAACTCTAATGCAATTGTTTACTGATGTTTTTCATTTTTAAAAATGCAATTACCACATATATAAGGATCACGCTATACATAAAGTAATTTAATTTTACATCGCCAGCAAAATCCTGGTGAGTGTATCATGAATATTTGATATATCGTCCAGCTGTAGGTCACACTAATGGTAGATCACACATTGCAATTCAAACCCTTGACCCAATAGATATTGATTAATGTGTTTGGTTGATTTAATTTGAGACAAGTCGGGGTCAAAGGATCCTCTGTAATCAATCAAGCCTCTGAGGAGCTGCTGGGAATGCAGGAAAAATGAAGTGGAAGGTTTGGTGCGGGGGTTCATCAGCGAGGTGATGCAGACATGAACGGGGTGACTAAACTAATCGCATTTAGACTGAGCACAGGAAGCACATTTCCCAAAGCCCTCGGCCCGTTTCGGGCAAATCCAGTCGGTATGTTGACCGGCTGTGCTTTGTTTCTCAGACTTAAGTTCTTAGTAAAGAACTTTTGGTGGCATTTAAATGACTAATGCTCTTTTGTGGTCAGCATGAGAGCCGTACACAGCAGATACTAGAGCAGACGTGTGCTCGCCGCAGAGATGAGGTCAACGCTAAAACAAACACGCGCTTGCACACAGGCATCAGAGACGACAAAGCGAACGAAGACAGGTTACGTTGTAAGCAAAGCTCAGGTTGACAAGCGCTGAGACCCAAAGCATTACATGTCTCCTGGTGCGGCCCCCCTCTTCTGGGATGACATCAATGCTCAGGATGCCACACCGAGAGAGACGGCTCTGTTAGCAAAATGCATGTTTACATAGCTAGATGACAACATCACAGAACAACTATAATGAGAAATGCCAAAGCACAGTAACATTGTTTATTATAAGCACACACTGCCATTATTCCATCTGCAGCTTCAGTTCAAGCTCTTTAAAGCTGAATGGATTCTGATTGGCTGTCAATGATTTGATCGCACATCAGCTGGAAAAAAAAAATCGCTCTGGAAGTTGGAAGTGTCGTTATAGTTATAGTTAGGTGTCGACTTCCTTGTTCTCAAATTATTCAAAATTTATTGATAAGGTCCTTTCACATGGAGTCCCACAAAATTTTTGCACGTTAAAAATAAATACAATCTCAATTTCGTCCATCATAAAAAAAAAAAAAAATCAGATCAGGTTCGATTTTCTGCGTTTTCCGTAGCAAACATTTTGATAGGAAAGGATGACGAATACAAAATAAAAATAAAAATGAAAAAAAGTAAACAAAAATTTCGGACTCAGCGTGCAAGGACCTTTATACTTATCATACTTATCTAAAACTAACATCCATACCAACACATGATAATGTTCGGATTATTATAATGTATCGGTAACTAAGAGTTCAGTTTATTATTAAGCACACACTGCCATTACATCGTCTGTCGCTTTAAATGCTTGAGGAAAGGGATTGTGATTGGCTGTCAGCGTTTTATGGTTCATCAACTGGAAAAACGCGCTGAAATCGTTTCTGACTACGATATCGTTCCTCTGAGTCATTATCGTTATCTGTTAAGTGGACTTTATTCTTGTAGAATCAGAACGATTAATAAAACTTCACAGTTGTAGTTATCACCCTTTAAAAATAACTATAACGATAACTATATCTGCATCCACACCATCGTGCATTAACGTTCTTTTTATTATAATCGCGCGCTGCACCCCTTAGGAAAATTAACCATGGTTTCACTACAAATTAAGGCAAAAAAAAACAAACAAAAAAACATGGTTACTATAGTTAAACCATGGTAACCACAAATTAACCATGGTTTTGCTACACTAACCATAGTTTAACCATGGTATTTGTAGTAAAACTATGGTTATACAAATGTAATCAATACGCCAAAAAAATATGGCTACTACACTTTTACTACAATAAAGCCATGGTTAATTTTCGTAAGGGACAATATCGTTCCTCTGCTTTAGGTCTGTGATGCGGACCTTATTCTAGTAAAATTAAAATTGATTATTAAATGTTATTGTCCTTTGTGTCCTTTTTTTATGAAGCAAAATATTCTATATTTTATTGCTTTCGATTCAAGCCGACAGCATGTCATCTTCCCTGCCTGGCAACTCTGTTTTACGAGGCAAAACGATGAGCCGGTAGCTGATATCCCATACTGCTTTTTTAAGGGCCAGCTTCCAAATCGGACGCAGTTTGAAGGTTTGTTCACTCTGGTTCTACGAGGAGCAAGAACGTTCCGCTGAGAGCAAAGTTACTACATGAACGCTTCAAGCATCAATGCAGAACACATTGGCCCATTCACTCCCGCTCCTCTTCCTCTAGAATGTCAAGCAGTAGCTCTCCAAGGAAAGCAAGCGTTACAGAGCGCTCCTAATGTCCCTTCAGAGGCTCCTGGAAAAGGCCAGCTCCATTATGCCTAAAGTATGGACATTTATGCCGTTTCCTTCCAACAACAGAAAACCTGCTGAAACTAATAGCGCGATGAGCCCGCGGATCATAGAGGAACACAGTCAGTTTTAAATGACATTTTCTCCACAGACTGCGTCAATTTGCATGGTTCGCCTTTACGCAGCTGCGCGCGCTTCAGAGAAAACCGTTCGGGTTTTATTCATCTTAATCCAATAAGTACTAAAGGAAGTTAATTGGAATCTTTATTATATAATGAATGTATAAAAACAGTAATCCAGTATCAATGTAACGTAGAGCGTAAAAGGAGTGCAATTTATAAAAGGTGAGCGCAACGGAGCCACATGCACATATAATGAAGCATTGCGGTACAAGAACTTAAAACACTCCTCGTGATCTTTAACGGGAAATTAAAAACGCACAAAGATATGTGGGGTAACCAGACTTTGGAATACAAACCATGAGCCACTCAAGAATGGTCATGAGTATAATTTTCTTAGAATTATATTAAGGATTGGACAAGGACTTGGAAACGCGCACAGAGGTGAATCATAACCAGCGGGCGCACACCAGAAAACAGCACGCGTTTATATAAAACAACAGGAAAGCGTGAATTTCGTGAATTTGGTTTTTAAGGAAATGATAGAAAGGAAGGCGCACTGAAATCAGGCTGAACTTACCCGCGTCTCCGCGAAGCTTCTTGGTGATTGAGGCTCTTTTTGCGCACCGGGCGCACAGTCCGGACACAATCAGTCTCTTTTATGCAATGAAAATCGTCCTTGCGCGCAGGAATAAATGACAACGCTCTGTTTGTCCAACGCAGAGACCTTCAATTCCCTTCTATCCTGTAAGGTTAACTCCAAACCGACGCTGTCGGGTCATCAGTGTCCTGATATCCGATTGTTTTACAGGAGCTTCTGAAAAGGAATAAAAAGGCTCCTTGTTTGGATCCCCATCACCAGTCTGAGTGCCACCTCGGCACGCCGTGTCCCCATATCGCCCTTCTCCCAAAGAAATCAAATGTCGGCCAGCGGAAAATAAGTATGTACATCCAAAGTTCTCCAGCTGTATGTTAAAGCGGCGTGCTGGTGAAGTCCAGGTGCAGCTCCGGTATAATGCGCCGATCTGCGCGCGGTGACAGTCCGATCTCAGCGCACACACCGAGAGAAATGCGGGTTGAAAGAGGGTTGCCAGATATGCCCGCAAAACGACACAGGAGACGCGTCCGAAACGGCGGAAAAAAATTGATCTCATTTTAATTGCCAGTTCCAAGTACCAATACAACCAGAGCTATAATAAGTATGTAGCTAAGTAAATTTTAGTTTAGTGGTTTAAGAATGTGCCTAAATAAGTTTAGAATCGTCAGGCTACAAATGGACTCAAACAGGAATCTAAGAATAAAAATAGGCTTCTAGAAAAACTGAAATGTGTATTTAGCCTATGTTCCATACAAGATTTTGGTTTGATTCCTTCATAATTTCACCCAAATAATGATAGACACTATATTAGCATTCCTTTGGGATTATTGATTATTGATATGTCTATGTGGACATCTGTCAGTAATTTAGAGAATTACCAGTTGATTTAAAACAGTAGATGATTGTTTTATTGGAAATATGATGATACCTAAAGACCATTTACTCATTAAGCTGATGAAAATATCAGCTATTTTGAGCTGGATGTACAAATTAAACCTTTGATTCACGCTCATGGTTAGTAAAAAGGTAAGAGCTTTTTTTTTTTTTTAAATGTCCATTGTCCTTTTAAACCCTGATAAACCAGCACCACTTGTATAAATATCATGTTTCTTTCTCAAGAACGATGTCAACACGATTATTTTCACTCCGCCAATCTGGCAACCCTGCGTCGAGGCGCAAGGTGGATAGACTCCAATGAAAAGTCTAGAGCTCCCCCTAGCAGTACAAATGAAATACTTTCTCTCTTTCTCTCCCTCTATACTTGCACTGAAAAACATTTCACACAACAGAACATTAGCTTATAGTATTTTAAAGAGTTGCATCATCTTACTGGCCCACTGACTTTCAAATGAGCTTTTACACCAGCAAACATGCCTCAGTCTTTAATCCTCATTATTACGGCTCTCATTCATAAAAGAGCCAGCTGAGATCTAAGATTACCTGCAGGGTTGCATTCAGTGTTTTGCTCAGATGCAGAGGGGAAATGTGTCACAGTATGAGAGCACAGAATAAATTAACTTAATATGGCAGACTAATAAACAACTAAAAGATTTGTGTTGGCAAAATCTTTTAAGCTTGGGCTTTTCTTTCTTTCTTTCTTTCTTTCTTTCTTTCTTTCTTTCGTTCGTTCTTTCCTTCTTCTCTTAGTAGTAGTAGCAGTATTGTTGTTGTCACCATTAGCCTACTGCTGCTCAGAAATGTCTGATCATGAAACCTCAAATCATATGGTTTGATTACTTTTCCAAGTGATCAAATTTAATGTTTTCACCTGGTGGACAATAAAAAAGATGGGGAAAATACATTTAAATTTAAATTAGCTTTTTTTCCTGATGAAAAAAACTTGCATTTGTTCTCCTGCTGCCAGGTTGTGATGAACTGAAATCATACTGACTGGTAAGCTCCAGTTATTATGTTATCTAATTAATTAAGCTACTAATATTATTAAAAATTAATCTGAAGATCAAGTCTAAAGGCCTCAGAAATGTTAAAAGTGAAATTTTAGTGGTTTAACATCAAATGTCAAGGTCTCCTGAAATCACAGAGTTGTGACATTTCTTCTTTTTACTCAATTCACAAGCAAAAATGTGTGTCGATATATTTGATAACACCTTTTTAAATCATTTGTTTACATACTTTTCTCAACACTAAGTACACTTTTTTTCTCTTCATACTGTACATGTCTCATCCCTTGATCTCGTTCTTCAGCTGGCACAAAGCCTTTCATCGTGGAATTAAACGGTATGTTCTTGTATTGTATGACCCAATTACAGGTTCTTCCCGTCAATACTTCCTCTTTCAGCCATTGTTACATAAGATAAAGCACATTACACAATGGCAATTCAAAATTCTTGGCATTGAGGTGTAAACTGAAAGACGAAATACCCTCAGTATTATGCTACTAAATGACTTGATTCGAATAATTTGAAAGATCTCTTTGGTTTATATTCAGTAAGCATCCGCAATATTCTTAGACCATTATGCAATTTATATACTGTTGATTGTGAATTAAAATAATTTATAAAGGTGAATAGTAGCTAGTGTAAAGACTTGTGGCTTATACAATATGCTCAGTTTTTCTAGTTCTGGTTCTTTCTGGTTCTCCAAAAACATACCTATATATACAATTCACTGCAGTTTCCAGCTGAAATAAACACTAGTGGCAGTAAAACAGTAACAACTTTTATTCCTTTTCACACAAATTATGATTAAAGGGGTCAGACAATACTAGGTACAATACTATGTTATGATTGCAAAACACTTTTACCATAATGCATGATTTCAAAAATAACATATTTTGACATTTGCATCCCATAACCAGCTCCATATGTTTGGCTTTTCTAAACTTGCTCAGTGGTGCACCCGGTACAGCATTGCACTTGAGATAAACGAAGTGCTCAGGTACGAGTCCCATGAATTGAGTCACGATTTAAAAAGAACTCCAAGACTTGTCTGTTTTAGGAAAAAATTTACAACACTTTTAGTGCCACCTACTGGACATTTTGAACGTGTTGCGAAAAGTACAATAAGCATCATTTTGCCGAAATGTTGCCACACGGATGTTTCTCCACACCATGAATGCAATATTTTTGAAAACATTATGTATACGTGCGCAAAGCAAGACAGCTACATGGAGTTCAGCTAATGACGTGATCTGAATGAGAAAACACCATGTATTTGCGTTATAGTATGCATTTTGTAGCAAAGCAATTGAGAACACTACTGGTAATAAATAAAAAGTTGTAAAAGCTGTAATATGAAACTTGTAGCATTTAACGGAAATGTGCTCTCTGTTTTATAGGTTTGTCCTCTGACAGCACAAGCCCAATCTTGGCTCTGTAGGTTGTGTTTTCAGTTTTAATCATGTTTTCAGATGGCCAGGTTCATTTTTTAATGGTTAGGCTGTCATCTGGACAGTAGCAGGCTGCAGCAGGCAAGTTTGACATGACGTCCAAAATAATAGCACCAGATAAGGTTTCACACCTCAGACTTCAGTTTCCGAAAGCCATCAGTGATGTGTCCCAGCTCTCAGCGCTAAACTGTCATGACAGATGAGAGCCATCTCTCTCTCTGGTGCATGCTGGGAATGTCTTTGTGTAAGAACTCAGTGTGTTGTATGCTGAGTGTTTGGTGTACACAGACAGACATGCGTTGTCTTGCACTGTTGTAAGAGCTTAGCAGGCCATGTGTCTATTAACATTCACAAATGTGAGTCAAAGATGTGCTCTTAGAAATACAAAAGTTTCATTGTGAACTTTAAGCATCTATTTTGGCATTTTTGCACTCTGAGTTGGCATTCACATTTTCCTGTTGGTTTATTTCCTGTTTATGTTGGTTGCATGGTTTCTAAGCGTCTTTAGTCGTTCATTTTGTTCACCTGTGTCTTTCTTATTGCCTTGTTTATTTATAGTCACGTGTTTCAGTTCAGTTTTTGTGTCTGTACCTTCATGCAAAGCTGTTATGGCTTGTATTTCTCTTTCTGGATTGTTGTTTTTCAAATTTTCCTGCATTATCATTATTAAAGCTGCAATTAGTTCCTTGCATCATCCACGACCACAGAGTCACATATAAGTGATAATTTCAGGTGTTCTCACCGGATAAATCTAAATTCGCAACATTTTCATCTCTTATTGCACAACATAACTTTGTAAAACTTCGCAGTGTCCCTGCTGGTAGATGCTGTAACTACATCATCTACCTCTAAAAAGCATTTTCATTCCATATATAGACATTCAACATTAGACATGTATTTATTTAAGCAACATACATCACTGATATTTTATTATAATACAGTCAGTGCCAGCTCCAGAAATATTAATCACACAGCATGTACAGTTCAGGTGATTGTCTCTATGAGCGAAAATTGCATAATTGCTGTTATTTATTGTTTTGGGCAGGAAAAGAATTGAAAGCCCCATTGTATTGTTAACCATGTGAGAGCTCATTAATGATGCATGCCTGAATTGAGAGCTCTCTGTTTTGAATGCAAAGGTTAAGGACATAAACGACTCTCTTATATCCACATAAACAAGGATCAGCACTATTCAGATTACAGACCACCAGGTGAATACACAACAGTGTATCATGCAGTCGAAAATATGGAAAATAAAGAAAGGCCAACGCGTCAGGCACTGAGCCGAGATGCAGGACCTGATGTGAATGCAGATGGTGAAGTGGCATGTGAGGTGAGTGAAAATAATGATGCAGAATATGTAAATGAAGTGAACGGATCGACTAAAGTGATGTGAGTGAGAAAAAGGATCACACTGGGAGTGTGTCAAATGCTAAAAAACTGTACAGGGAATTTTAGAAAGATCTAGAAAGGTAACAAAGAATGCATACGACATTAATGACCCAGTAGCTGGATATTCAGAAACAAAAACAAACAACTGATATTTATGTTTCATATTGTATATTTGCAAAACATGATGGATTCCTCCTTGTTTATGTCTATAGAAGATTATTTCCACCACGTAATAAAAAAATGCTTTGGTAAGTCATTGTGGCTTATAGATCAAAATGATGACATAAAAAGGGACAAAAATGACTATTTATAACATAATTGTGTTTTATAATCTTAGTATGACTTATGTAATATTTTTCTAATAATTGTAACTAAATATGTTATACTTTTGTTTGTTTTTTTAATCTCATAATTTCACCTTTGTGTGTCATTTTCAACTTTTTATCTCATAATTACGACTAAATAAGTCAGAATTTCCACTTTTTATCGTATCACTTTTTATGTCATAATTTCTAATAATTTTTTTCTAATAATTATGACTTATGCCATTATTTCAACTTTATCTCATAATTATAACTACATATGTCAGAATGTTTACTTTTTATCTCATATAATTTTCACTTGTGTCCAAATTTCGACTTGGTATGTCATAGTTTTGTCTTTTTATCTTATAATTGTCTTTTTATCTAAATGTAAACTTTTCATCTCATAATCATAAATGTCAAAATTTCTTCTTTTTATCTCATATAATTGTCACTTTTTGTGTCAGATTTTCTACTTTTTATCTCATGTAATTATCACTTGTCAAAATTTCGACTTAATGTCATAATTTTGACTTCTTTTATCTCATAATTATGACTAAATTTGTCATGATTTCTACTTTTTATCTCATAATTAAGACTTTATGTACTTCGACCTTTTAGCCAATAATTATGACTTTTAAAGTAATGAGTATGACTTACCAAAGCATTATTTTTTTTCTAAGTGGAAATAGGCTTCCATACCATCCTCCATTGTGAATTTTGTGAAAAACATACTTTTACAAACTCCACCTAAACGGTTCATTGGATCTTCAAAAAATTTAACACTGGTCATCTATAAATCACACTGGCAAAAAGTTATTAAAATCTTTTTGCTAGACCAAACTGTTCTCGTATAATGCTTCAATGAATAGAGCGGAAAGGACTTGAGGCTGTATCTGGTCAGCGCTTTGATGAAATGCTATATACGCCATAATCATGATGCCTGAGGAAGATCAGTTTTAGACCACGCCAGCCAAAAGCTTTTGATGTATAAAACAGTTCTTGTGCAGCACATCAAGGAGTTCAATTGCAAGGCGGCAAAAAGGATCTGAGACCGTATCGTTGCAACCTTTTATGTTGCAAAGTGTATTCACATGAAACGGTGCCATTGTAATAGTGGCCTTACAAAACTACATCCATTTGGTGACAGCCAAGTAATTTTATTACATTGTAAGTATTTCTGATTGTGGCTTGTTAAACTTCCGTTCTTAAATATTTTAGGAGAAATGTTGAAAGGAGTTCTTGTCTGGGCTCAGTTCATTACCTTTGGAGACTTGCATGGCTCAACTTCTTTTTTCTTTGATTCACTGAATTAACTTGGCCAGGAAAAAGTGTACTGAAGAGTAATCATGGCCTTTAGGCATCCGGCCCATTAGAGCAAACTTGCTGGAGACTTCAGCTCCAATTTATGTGCTACTAAGTCAGTAGTCTAACTTTGTTTACACTGCGCTCATATCTAATTTGGTTTTTAAATCTTTAATTTGCTCTGTCATTTCGGAAATCTGATGTAATTGTTCAGACAAAGCAATCAATGTAACATGTTAAACATTTCCTATGAAAACATTTCATATTGCTGATGCTAAACTATCCAGGCAAAAAAAGAACAATGGAAATAGAGACAATGGAAATAGGTAGGATATTGATTTGGGTTCAGGCTTTATAACAACCGATTAAGACTTTTTTAGTGATCAAATAGTTAAAATATGTATTAAAAAACAACTAAACATATAGGCTTCGGCTTTATAAATGTGTCTAATTACAAATCAGATGTAATGCTGAAAACGTGTGTCCTCAAAAATGTTAAAAACTATGTGAATGGGAAAATAAAGCACACACTGTGCTCCCAAATGCACGTTTCCAGCTACACGCAGATATGGAGTTTTGCTCAAATATAACTGAACACATTGGCGTGATTCACTCAGGAAACATGCAACACTTTAGATTAAAGCTTCTAGTGATTTGATAATCACATTAAGCCA